>JBBPBF010000062.1:0-96145 GCA_038051015.1 Phyllosticta paracitricarpa
TTTTCTCCTATTTTTTAGGGGGTATTAGATAATAGGGGATACCTATAGGGGATAGCCTACTATTATAAGTATAGATCTCCTCTATAAGAGTAGTTCTAAGGTTAGAAGGGGGGTATTCCTTAGTAGGCATTCTATAAATAGCTACTTTAAACTAGTATTTAGGTTTTTTAGCACTATTAAATAGAATAAGATAGGACTACTTAGCCTAACTATCTAGTAGAAAACTACTAGAATACTATAGCATAGTAGTAAGTACTAAATTCCCCTTTAGAGAAATAGTATATAAGGTAAGAGGGGGGTTTTTATTCTCTTTAAAAAGAAAATTAAGGGCATCCCTTAGTTTTCTAGGGGAAAAATTAGGGGGGAGAGATAGTATACTAAGAATAATATACTAGTTTTATAAGGGGTTATTTAGTGCCTTTACTACCCTCTTAGGGGTAGTAGAAGGGGAAATATCTATCTTTTCTTCTTATTTAAATCCCTTATAATTTATAGAGACCTATAAATAACTAGGAGACTTAATAGAAGGCTCTCTAGTACTAACTACCCTCTTAGAGACCTTAGAGGGTAGGTTAGGGGTCCTACCTTACTTAGTATAGTCCTAAAAGACTTCTAGAAGATCTAAAAGATACTCTTCTTCCTCTCTATTTTTAGAGAGGTTAATAGCTTTTCTTATTAAATCTCTAGCCCCTAGAAGAGCCTTCTAAGAGGTACTAGAAGAGCCTTCTAAGAGGTACTAGGGCTAGAAGGTACTAGGAGGGGTACTAGGATACTAGATCTTCTAGAAGAAATAGTAGAAGAGATAGAGATAGGCTCTTTTTCTTACCTAATAAGTACTACCCTAGTAGGAGTATTTTTAGGAAAAGTAGAGGGCTCTCTAGGTTATTACTAAGCCCCTACTACCTACTAGGGGGTAGAAGTAGCTAGGAAGGGGTTAAGGTCTATTAAATCTTCTTTTTCTTTAGAAGAATCCCTTAAATTAAGGGGTTCTTCTAATTTAGAGGTTTTTTATAGTAGTACCCTATTAGGAGGTATTCTAGGGGATTAGATTTAGATAGTTAGGATTAGAGGTAGGAGTTCTAGTTTATATTTCTTTAGAAAAGAAATAAAAACCTACTTTCTAGATAGTATAAGGCTATTTTTTACCTTATCTCCTAGGGTTTTTTCTTAGTATTCTAAGATAAAGTATATATCCTAATCCTTAATATTTTTTAACCCCTAAAATTAGAGGATAGCCTAATAGGTAGTCTAGGGGTAGTATTTTTTATTTAGAGGTTTTTTCTTATAAATTATTTTAGAAGACTAGGGGGTATTCTTAGTATATAAAAAATATAGGTATATAGAGAAGGTTTAGGTAGTTTAAATAGTATAGGTTTTATTTAAATATCTAGTCTTAGTATAGAGATATTTATAAGTAAGGTTATTAGGTACTTAGATTTTATTTAGGCTAGAGGGTACTTAGATAGTCTTAGAAAAAGTATAGGAGGTCTAGAGGGCTATCTTAGGTCTTATATATTAATACTAAGGTAGGGCTAAGCCTTAGTAGGTAGGAAAAAAATTTTAGAGTAGGAGTAGTAGAAGAAAAATATTAGTAGAAGAAAAATATAAGATTTAGTACTATAGGAAGTTAAATTAAGTATAAATAATAATAATATATTTAGTATAGATATTAGATAAAACCTTAGTTTATAAGGTTTTATCTCTTAGGGCGTTTATATATTCTTATAAATATATATAGCCTTCTTTAGATTCTAGTATAGCCCTCTTTAGGTTCTAGTTAGAGTCTACTAGGCTCTAACTTAGTTATAGTATTATAATATCCCCCCCTCTAAAAGGGCTATTCTTAGACTATTAATAAGTAGCTATCTTAGAGGCGCTAAGTAGTATAGAGTTAGGTAGTAGTATTATCTATTAGGTTATTATATTATCCTATCTAAGGGTATAGTTATACTATTAGATATATTCTAGCTAGTAATTAGCGTTATTATAGCCCTAAGTATTATTATTAGGTAAGTTACTATACTCTATAGGAGTATTAGAAGGTAAGTTATTACTATTTATAACCCTATTTAGGTTTCTATTAGCTAACCTATAGTAGAATACTAGTAGCCTCTTTAGCCTAAATAAGCCTACTAATATTATTATAAATAAGGAGTTAGAGTAGTTATAGCTATTATATATATATATTATACCTACCTATTATAATGCCCTTTACTATAGTAGCTAAGCTAGGTTTTCTTTTCTATAGAATCTATTTATACTAGTTAGGCGTTCCTATTATTCCTAGTTCTTATATAGAGTCTAGTTAGTAGAGTTATTAGGTTCTTTTTAATATATTATATAGTAATTAAGGTCTTTTATAGGTATAATTAGTAGAAGTAGTCTACTTATATTAGGCTAAGTCTATAGAATAGTTTCTAAGATATACTTATTCCTATCTAGTACTTACTCTTATCTATTACTTCCTATAATTCTTTCTATACTCCTTTTTAAGTTAATATATCTATATAATTACTTAGGCTACTATCTAAGTTATCTTCTAGTTTCTATAAGGTATTATTAGAGTCTATTAGGGCTCTAAGAGGGCTTCCTACTACTACTATTACTTCTTTAGGTTTATTTTAGGACTCTAGAGGTTATTCTTATCCTTACTTTATAGGGCCTACTAGGGCTAGCCTATTAGTTACCCCTTTAGATACTATCTACTTATATTTAGCTAGGTTTTTTAAAACATTATAGGTAGACTTATATATATCTATTATTTCTTAGTAGTTATCTAGGCTATCCTTATATATCTATTTATTAAATTTATTCCTATAGCCTACCTACTTAATATAGTACTATACCTCTCTAGAGGTAAGTTTATAGTCTATAATAGTTTCTACTTCCTAGTACTTATTACCCTTATTATTAATCTTAATAGGGTAGGGTTTAGTATCTACTAGGCCCTAATAGGGTTCTAGTAGGAAGATATAGAATATTAGGTAGATTCTTACTATACTTAGTAGGAGATTTAGTTTATATATTAGCCTACTATATTATTAGATAATAGGAAAAGAGCCTAGATAGTAGGTATCTAACTTCTTTATTAGTTATTTAGTATAGATATTCTTTAATAAAAGAAGTACTCTTTCTTCTATATTAAATTATTTATCTAATTAGTAATAGTTAGTATACTTAGCCTAGAGTACTTAGACGCGCTCTATATACTTCTTAGTCTTCTTATATATTTTAGTTAGCTAGTAGAGATAGCTTTCTACCTACTAAGCTTACTTAGAGTCTATTAGTACTATAATATTAGGGTCTATAGTAACCCCTTTATTATTAATTAGGTGCCCTATAGTAGCCCTATTAGTTCCCCCCCCTATCTAGTATATAGTATCTAGTATACTATTAGAGAGATTTAGTACCTAGCTATAGGCTAGGTATATTAGAGTAAACTTAGTTACTAAGTAGACTTTACTATTATAGGTAAAGGCTACCTTATATAGATATAAGGCCTAGTCTAATTATTTATAGTTAATATATATATATAGGTATACCTCTAGCTTCTAGTTTTAATACTTAGTCTACCTATTAGTCTATAGGTAGAATACTATACTTAACTTTTAGATAATCCTTAAGTAGTAGTAGAATATACTCTAGTAGTTACTTATAAAGAGGCTACCCTAGTCTAAGATAATATTAATTAGGTACCTAGTTACTATAATAACCTTATACTAGATAAGAGTACCTAAGCTATCTATACTTATAGTTATTTATATAGGAAAATACTATATATATTTTATAAACCTATCTACTAGAACTAGAATAGTATTATATTTATATTCTAATAGGTCCTAGAAGGCTAGAAGGTCTATAATAAAATCTATTATAAAATATTACTAGAGTATTATAGGTCTTTAGACTAGTTTAAGGAGCCTATATAGCTTATACTACTATAGCTTATTTTACTAGTAGGTATTATAGTCTCCTATATATATAGTTATATCTTTACTAGTATTAGCTACTAGTATTTATAGCTAATAACCTCTATTATATATTTAATACTAAAGTATCTACCTACTAGATTATTATAATTCTATATAAAGATCTTACTATATAATTAGGTACTATTAGGTACCTATACTTTACTATTCTAGTAGATAAGACCTTAGAGGTCTATAGAATACCCCTCTCTAGTACTATCTACTCCTATTATAGCTAGGAAAACCTAATTATATAGATCTAAAAGTATATAGAGTTATCTCCCTACTTAACTACCTAGGAAAAGTCCTTAAATACATTATAGTAAAATATCTTAGAGTACTTATAGAAGCTACCTACCTTCTATACCTATTCTAAATAGGCGGATAACTATAGAAGTTAGTAATTAATATAGTAATAATCCTTATATATATTATCTAAGATAAGAGGAGAGTATAGTATAAGATATTAACCCTATTCCTTAATATATAAGGCGCCTTTAATTATATAGCCTATAACTAGCTCTTATATATAATAGGGGAAATTAGGCTCTCTACTTCCCTTCTAGTATAGGTAAAGATATTTACTAGTAGTTAATAACTCTAGATCTCCTTTAATAGCTAGTAAGAGGACCTTTATCTAATAGTTTTAGGAATTCCCTAAGAAAGCCTAGTCTTACTAATCCTATTTCTTATTTATATATAAAAGCTCTTTTCCTCTTACTTAGTATAATTCCTCTTATATATTAATAATGTTTTAATTATAATCTCCTTAACTAGTTAGAAGAAAAATGCGTAGATTCTCTAGTAGGAAGTAACCTAGCTTTTCTTACTTAGAACCTAGTATACTATTAATTTTAATAAAGATAAAATAGACCTTATCTATTTTATAAGCTTAGATAAGGCTAAGGAAGCTATAATTATACTTCTAGGAGATTATATAGTATAGCTAAAGTAGCTTATCTAATAGCTTAGAATATAGTTTAATATACGCCTATTATTCTAGTAGTATATAATAATTTAGAATGCCTAAGTAAAGTAATTACTTAGAAGACTTATATAGCTAGCTAATATATAATATAGACTATCTCCTACTACTATCTAATAACTATACCTTACTTATATATAAAGTATAGTAGATTATAGGTTCCTAGTTTTCTAGTAGGTTAGTAGCTCTAAGATACTTAGATAAATACTTTAAAATAGTAGACTATACTAAATTCTAGAAGCCTTTTATATCTTTCTAATTATTCCTATAGAAATTAAAGTAGGCCTTCTCCCCCCCTACCTTAGGTAGAATATATTACTTTAAGTATATACTATAAGACTCTTTAAACTTAGTTAATAATACCTAGTATATATAATTATTAATAAGTTTAAACTAGAGAGTATACTAGGATACTAGATATAACTTAAATATATCTAGAATATAATTTTAGACCTAGTAATAGGTACTAAAAGCCTAATTAAGCATAGTTTCTTTCCCCTATAGAAAAAGACTATACTATATAAAGTTAAGATTAGCTACCTCTAAAAGAAATAAGAAGCCTAAGGATATATTAGATATATAGGATATATAACTTAAGTAGTTATCCTATACTCTAATACTTTATCTATTCTAAAAGAAAATAGAGTAGGTATAGGAATTATAGTATATAATACCTAATAAGATAGTATAAGAGTAGTAGTAAGCTATAGAGTAAATACTAGACTATACTAGCTTATATATAATAGAGAACTAGAAGTACTTATAAGGGCTATAGAGCTAGCTACCTAGAAATAGCTAGGATAATAGATTATAGTATATATAGATAACTAAGCTATACTATACTACCTCTAGACCCTATCTAACCTACTAGGTTAAGGACTATAACTTTAAGCTATAGATATAGGCTACTTAATTATAGCTAGATAAGGTAATCTTAACTTCTTATAGGCCCTAGGCTATATAGAGATTAGAGGAAACCTATAAGTAGATACCCTTATAAAGGAGGCTACTAGGTTAACTCTAGAGAATAATAACTTAAGTACTACCCTACTTAGGCTATATATATAATAAAGAACTATAGTAGAATAGATAGTATATACTATATAATACTAGAAAGTATAGATAATACTATTCTAGGGGTTATATATATATATAACTTCCTATCTATACTAATAATATCTATCTAACTCTCTAAGTATAAATAACTAGAAGTATTAGCCTACTTCTAACTAAAACTAAACTATAGCTACTTTAGAGCCTACCTATTATAGTTTAGTAAGATAGACTAGGATAATTATAGCTATAATAATAATCGCGCTAAGATAACTCTACTATATATACTTAATATAATATCTTTAATATCTCTTAAGGTATAGTAGTAGTAATATTAGTATAAAACTAATAAGATACGTTTATAATTACCTAATTCTAGTTATATAAAGTAGTTATATAAGTAGATAGTTATAGAGAATAAGATAATATCTTCCCCTTATTATATAACTAATTACGTATACGGATATACCTACTTATCTATAATTATTATAAGCCTAGAATTACTAATATATACCTAGTTAACTAATTAGAGCTATATAACTTAAGTAGGCCCCCCCCCCTAGCTATATATTAAAGCTTAGCACTATACCTAATTAGGATAATCCTATAGAAAATATAGAGTTATTAATATTAGGGTACCCTACCCTATAAAGACTTATACCTTTCTAGATTAGGTAGTTTTAAGAACTTTCTAGGTATTACACCTTAGTAAAAAATCGCTATAGCTACTAATACTACTATTATTCTTAATATAGCTAAAGACTAGGATAGATAGCTTAACTAGACTATCTCCCTTCTTAATTAATATAATCTACTTAAATATACTAGTCTTATTACTCTCTTTCCTAAAGTAGAGCCTTAAGAGCCTCTCCTTAAAGGACTAGTCCTTACTAATAAAAAGAACCTTAAAACCTATAAATAATAAGTACTACTCCTCCTACTATATAAGGACTTTATAACTAAGAAGTACTTTACCCTTAATAAGATTATAGATACCTACTCCCTAACTACTAAATACTTAGCTTATAGAAAACCTATAATTAAGAAAAGGATAAGCGCCCTAAAGGATAGGTTTATGCTAATAAGTAACTATAGGGAGAAGATACTCTTAAAGGAGTTAAGATAGCTTTAGAAGAAATTAAGGATATAAGACTCTATAAATTAGGTAAGTAAATAGAAGTATCTCTAATAATATATAGAGGATTTAAAGCTTTCTAAAGTAGGTAGAATAGTTAAGTACTTTATATAAGCTATCTATAAGTCTAATAAGTAGGCTATATCTACTCTCTAGATAAAGAAGCTCCTATTAGCTTACCTTAATCTTTCTACTACTATTAATACCTTTTTAGTATATAGATAAGACTTTAGTATAAGTAGCTATAGTAGTAATACTATAGTCCTCTAAGACGTTTTAAGTAATATAGACTAGATAATAATAAAAGGATCTACTACGTTATCTAAAGGCTATCCCTATAGAGACTTAACTAGGAAAATAGATAATAAGTAGTATCCTATATATTTAGCCTATAACATTATTAACCTAGCTATATATAAGCTACTTAATAACTACTTAAAGGAGGAGAAGGCTTAGATATTATACTATATAGACTAACTTAAAGCTAAGCCTTACTAGAGAGCTATCCCTAAGTAATTTAATAATACTAAGGTCCTTAAACTATTAGATAATAATGAATCTATAACTATAAAACTATATAAAGAGAATATATATATTGCTATCTCTAGCTAAAACCCGTAAAACTACTTAGTATAAACGGTACTAGATAAGGGATAGATCTTAGATATAGAGTTAGACCTTTATATTATTAACTACTACTCTTACATAAGCTTTAAATTAATAAGACTTCTATTAAATAATAATATTAATGTTAGAAATAGGATAATTAGAGTAGTTATATATAGGAGAGTTAAACTCTATATAAAGAATACTAAGGGCTACCTATATAACTTAAACCTTTATAATATAGTATATATCCTAGGCTTTTACGTTAATATTATATCTAAAGGACGCCTTAAGAAGGCTAGCTTCATTTAGCGTTTATAGGATAACGTAATACTCTATAATAGAGATCTATTACTCTAACTCTCTTAGCTATAAGAACGTATTCTATACTTTCTAATTAATACTCTAGCCTAATAAATACTATAGATACTTAACTAGCTAGCTAATAAATAAGGGAATTCTCTCCTAGTAGACTAGGTCCTTAAAGTATAGAAGTAATAAGCTTACGCCTCTATTATTTAAGATCTTTAAACTATAACTCTCTAAGACTAGTAGTAAACTTATAAGACTACGCTATTTACCCTAGCTATTACCTACTATAGTATAAACCTAATAAGGTCTCTTCTATCTCTAGCCTAGTACGCCCTCCTTAGCTATATTAGCTATAAGTAAATTAAATACCTAGAGTATAATATAGAGGGAGTAGCTATTATATTATTACCTAAGAATATACTACGTATAAATAAGTATAATATATGCGTAAGATCTAAGAGTTCTATAATAAATAACTAGTATACTATAGCCTATCTCCCTACTCTATAGGGAGAGATAGTAGTAGATATTATATACTTTATACCTACGTATAATAGAGACCTATACTTATTCTACGCTTATAACTTAGAGACTAGAGTATACTTTATAAGCTTATATCCTACTAATAATACTAAGACCTAGCTAAAGATATAGAATAAGCTTATAGTATTTATCTATACTCTTAGGTAAGATATCTATATCTTAAGAATAGATAATAAGCTAAAGGCTAGCCTAGAGTTCTATTTAATAGTTCTTAATAATAAGACTAAGATTAAGCTAATAGTACTATATACTTTAGTATAAGATCTAGCTAAGAGAGCTAGGGGGGTAATTATTTAGGTAGTATATTCCCTATATTTATATACTAATCTACTAGAGAACCTTTAGCTAGAAGTTTATACTATAGTAGTATATCTAGTTAATTACTTCCTAATATAGTAACTAAAGTAGAAAACCCTATTTAAGCTTACTACTAGCTATAAGCTAAATCTTACTTATATTAGGCTATTTAGCTATAAGGTATATATCTATAGAATAGGAAAGGACTAACTAGGTAAGACTTATAAGCTAGAGTTACGCGCTAATATTAGATACTTAGTTAGCTAGAATTTAATAATAATTACGTAAATCTAGATTCTATTATTAAATAAGGTAGTAAGGACTAGGAATGTTCTCTTTAATAAATACTAATAATATTACCTAGGCTAGCTAGAGGACTAATAGGCTATTAATACGCTAAATATACTTAATTCTTACCTACTAGACTAGTTCTATAAGCTACTTTTAGCCTTAGGACTCTTTAATATAAAAGAGAAAGTTTATAACTAGTAGGAGCCCTATTATAACCCTTAAAAGCTCCTATTAAATAAGCTATTTTAGGAAGATTAGGGCCTAATTAACTAGAATAACTTCTAATATAACTTAATCTTTCCTATTTAGGATGTCCCTATAGTACTATAAGGCGTTCTAGACTTATTAAATCTCCTATTAACTCTTATAGATCCTATAATATAGAGGCTAAATCTAGCTAATAACATAGGAGAACTATATATTACTAATAAGATCCCTTTATATACACTTAATATAAACGCGCTAATACGCTAAGATTAGCCTCTTATACTAAATATAGATAGTATATTCCTACCTATTATTAGTATTAAACGCGCAGCTAAGGATAAATCTAAGTACCTAGTAAAGTAACTTAATAATAAAGAGGTACTAATAATCTATCTAGTTAACCTCTTAAACTAAAGCTTCTACTCTTTACTTACCTTAGCTATCTCTCTTACCTTAGCTATATAAATTATAATATAAGCTATACTCTATTATAATAATCTTCCTCTAGAACCTTATAGATATAAGTAGATACTATAATACCTATATAAAGACCTCTTTATAGATGCTATTAATAAGGAGTTTTAGAAGGTAATAGATACTAGGATGTTTAAGTAGGTTAAGAAGCTATTAGATATAGTAATAATACCCCTTACTTAGGTATTTAAATATAAGCTAAATGTAGACCTCTTTCTAGAGCGTTATAAGGCTTACCTCTATATAAGAGGAGACTTATAAAGCATGAAGTATAAGATGTATATATCTACCCTTACTATATAAATCTTTTATACCTTAATAGCTATTATTATAGCGTTTAATATAGAGTATAACTAATAGAATATTATTAACGCTTTTTTAAATACTAGACTCCTATACGCGCTATATACCTAGCCTCTAGAAGGAATTAAATATCTAGGCTATATAGTATTAAAGATTTACTAAGTATTATATAGCCTTAAAGAGGCTTCTCTTCTCTAGTAAACCTACTTTATAGGTATCCTAAGGAAGCTTAGCTTTAAATAAGTGCTAGGAATTAAGTATCTCTTCTCTAATAGCCTTATATACGTGTTCTTCTATATAGATAACTTCTATATAGTTTACTTTTATAAAGATATAGTATATATAGTAGCTATTAAATCTAAACTTAAGAGGAAGATTAAGATTATAGGTAGAGCTCCTATCTACTAGTTCTTAGGCATGAAGATTACTAGGAATAGGGCTAAGTAGGTTCTTTAGGTAGATTAAGAAGCGTATATTAAGAAGATAGCTACCTAGTACGCGATTAAACTTAATACTAAGCCTCTATAATTACTACTCCTAGTAGGATTAGACCTCTCTATACCTAAGGACTATATTACTATACTTAAAGAGATTAAGGTATTTTAAGGCTATATTAGCTTAATTAACTTTATAGCTATTACTATATATTTAGACGTTACCTTTACTACATCTTAGCTAGCTAGACACCTTATAAACCCTATAAAGACTTATCTAAAGGCTACTAATTACATCCTATAGTACTTACTTAATACTAAGATACTTAGCCTATAGTATAGATATAGATAGCTAAATAGAGTAGTACTTAGCACCCTATATAGGGAGTTCTTTAGAGCTTTAGATGCTTTATTTAGTAATAATATAGCTACTTATAAGTTATCTAAAGGATAGATCTTTACGCTATTTAGTAGCCTAGTAGACTAGAAGGCTACGCGCTAAACTACTATTATAAAATCTACTACTAAAGCTAAGTTATTATCTCTCTCTTATACTAGGACTAAGATAGTTTAGTAGAAGTAATTCTTTAAGAATCTCTACTTATAATTAGACTTATTACTAATTCTTTAGTGTAATAACTAATAAATACTTAGGATTATTACTAAAGATCTTTCTAAACTAAAGATATCTCTTTAGTATATAGATATCTATTAATATTAGCTATACTAAGCATACTAGGATAGCTCTATTTAGTTTTAGTAGTATCTAACTAAAGAGATACCTACTAATAGCCTTACTAAATAACTTAATAGAGTAGTCTATAAAGCCTTTATCTAATAGGCTAGACTTACTCTAGCTAGAATAGAGTTTTAGAAGTAGTAGTCTACTACTTATAATATATTAGTATTATCCTATTATGTAGGAATAATACTAAACCTAATAATACTAATACGTAACCCTATAACTAATAATTTAATAACCCTCTTATTAAATATACTATCTCCTACTTATTAAGACTACCTATACTTATTTCTTCCTTTAAACTAATAATATCCTCTTACTAGAGTAGTAGCCTCTTTAATAACCTTAATAACCTTATCTTTAGACCTCTTAAGCGCTAAATACTTAAACGTAGAGTAGCTATCTAGGCTATATTTATATCTATTACTAGAAAACACTACATCTAGCTATATAGAGCCTACTAGAACCCTATATAATTAAAGTAGATATATAATATCCTCTCCTTAGTCCTCTCTACCTTTATTAAACTTAACTATAAGACTAGTTACACCTTTAACTTAGCCTTTATCCTATATAAGTCTATTTACTATAATAAGAAACTAAACTATATATAAGTCCTTAGAAGTAGTATCTACTAAGCTAGCTTATTTAATAATCTTATTATCTTATACCTATACGCCTTATTAGTTTTTAACCCTATTTAGGAGGAATTATACTATAATAACTATCTAGGTAAGATTAACTATAGTAATCTCTTAAATCCTAATAATAAGATACTTCTCCTTAAGGGAGCCTATATAAGCTACGTTCTTACCTAGTAGCCCTATACCTAGACTAGATACTAGGTAGTAGTTAGCTATTTTAAGGGTATTAAATAAGAGGATAAGAGTATAGGTAAAGTTAGCTTTATAGACCTTATAAGAGATAATTAAGAGGCCTAGGGGGCCCTCCCTTAGTATTACTAAGGTATTTCCTATTTTAGCTAGACTATAACTTCATTTTATAGTATTCTTATATCTCTTAGACTTTAGAATTATTCTATTCTAGGGGGGTAAATTACACTAAGATAACTCTACTATATATACTTAATATAATATCTTTAATATCTCTTAAGGTATAGTAGTAGTAATATTAGTATAAAACTAATAAGATACGTTTATAATTACCTAATTCTAGTTATATAAAGTAGTTATATAAGTAGATAGTTATAGAGAATAAGATAATATCTTCCCCTTATTATATAACTAATTACGTATATAGACGTACCTACTTATCCGTAATTATAATACTACCTAATAAATACTATAATATCTTATTAGTAACTACCTACGCTATAGCTCTACTAGGAGAGAAGCTATATAGGAAGTACTTAAGGCGTATAATAATAATAGAGGGAAAATAGCCTCTATACTCTATAGAGAGCTATTCTAGGAAGATATTAGTTAATAATTTATACTTAAATTTATATATTAGATAAAGGTATCTACTAGGGCATAGTATATATAAATAGTAGACTAAGGAAAAAGAAGAGTAAAAAGAAGAAGAGAGAACCTATTCTAAGCTCTACTAGTAGAGTAAATAATAAGCTCTATAATCCCTCTACTTATAGTTCCTATAGGTACTACCCTAGAACCCCTCTAACTAAAGATAATCTAGGAAAGAACCTCTTTATCTATAGTCTAACTAATACTCTCTAGGCTTATACCCCTCCTCTATCTTATATAGAGCCTCTACTAAGACCCTAGCTCTCTAGATTAGAAAGGTATTAATATAGCTTAGATAACTACTCTATAACTACTCTAGCTAAACCCTCCTACTCCTAATAATAAGTAGATAACTATTTAGTAGTAAGGTAAGGGCTTAATACTATTTATCTATATAGTATACCTAGGCTAGGATAGTATATAGAGCTCTATTATTAGTAATAATATTAACTTATAGTTATCTAATAGTAGTAATAGGGCTAGATTAAATTATAAGTAATATTAGTATAGATTAAACCTAGGTTCTTTAGTATTATTTATTTTCTATAATAAGTATTAGCTAACTATACTAGCTAGCTAGAAGATATATACTACTAGTTAAAAACCTTACCTACTTTTTTTTACCTTTATAGGTACTAAGAAAGGTATTATATAATACTAACTAAAAATAGTACTATTAGGAATAGTACTAGAATACTATAGTAGAGTATATATATAATCTACCTTACCTACTACTCTATACTATATTTACTTTTCTATATATATCTTCTTCCTATCTCCCTTCCTTTTCTTACTCTTACTTCATACTATCTATCTACTTAGATAATAGTAGGAAGGCTAGTTCTTAGCCCTCTCTTACCTAAAAAGAGCCTAGATAAACTATCTATCTATAATAACCCTATACTAATATTATACTAAGAATTATATCTTATTATATAAGATTCTTTAGCTAGGTATTCCTACTTACCTTATAAATATACGTAGTATTCCCTATAGATAGCTCTATCTTAGATAGCCTATAGCTCTAGTAAGATATAAAATAATTAATTAATTAATTAAATTAATTAATACCCCTATTATACTATCTATATAGACCTTCTAAGATAGAGGGTCCTTCCTCTAGCTATCTAGAAGTAGCTAGAGAAGGGACTTAGAGGGGTTAGTATATACTATTTTACTAAGAGTAGCTACTACTACTTCTTAGTAAGGTATTAGACTTAGTACTAAGCTAATACTAGTAAGTAAGAATACTATAAGGGGGTATTACTTATATTATTAGACTTATTTTAAGAGTAGCTTTATAAGTACCTCTACTTTAAGTAGGTACTATAACGCGTCTATCTAGCTAGTAACTAGAAGTATAGTAGTACCTAGTAACTCCTTAAGGTCTTTTACTTAGAGCTTCTATTATAGAGTAGGTAATAGTATATCTAATACTAGCTATTTATCTACTTCTTTAAAGCCCCTTATATAGTTAGAGTAGTAGGATAAACTATTAGTAGGGTTATTTAAGCTAGGTTTATAGCTAATCTTAAAGTTAAATTCTACTAATAACTCTATATACCTAGCCTATCTTATAGTTAGGTATTTAGTATCTATAAAATAGTAGAGGTTATTATAATCTATAAGGACTTATATTAGAGTAGGTATATATACTAGATAGTACTACTATATCTTAAAGTACTCTATAATTATAAGTAATTATCTATTATAGGTATTATACTATACCTCTATAGTAATAAATTTACTTAGGTACTAATAGGTAGCCCTATTACTACTAATAGCTAGCTATAGAAGTATTCCTATATATATATAGTTAGATATATCTATAATTAGAGTTAGTAGGCGCTTTAGATTATAGTACTATAGTAGGAAACCTTCTAGGAAGGCTACTTATAGCTACTTAAAGGCTATCTAGGTAGTCTCTAGCTAGTACTAGAATATTAGTACTACCTTATAGGCTCCTTTCTAGTCTTTTTCTTCTTTACTTCTATAGTATCTAATAAGGTACTAGCTAGAGCCTAACTAGCCTCCTATAGAAGTTTATAAAGGAGTTAGGTTAGTATAGAGTAGTTCTAGATAAACTAGTAATAGAAGTTAGTAAAGCCTAGGAATACTTAGATATCCTTATAGCTTTATAGTTCTAGCTATTCTTTAATAGTCTAGACCCTCTTAGTATCTATTTAGACGCTATTAGGGGTAATTATATACCCTAGGAACTTAATATATTTTATATAGAATGTATACTTTAAGATTTTAGTATATAGTTTCTATTTCTATAGTTATTATAAGATTTACTTTACGTACTATATATAGTCTACTTTATTTTAGAAGTATATAAGAATATTATCTAGGTAGATAATATAGATAGAGTCTAGGAGCCTAGCTATAGCTTAGTAGATATATACTTAGAAAGATATAGGAGTATTAGCTAGCCTAAAAGGTATAACTAGATACTTATAGTAGCTATACTATATCTTAAAGGCTATCTTCTACTTATCTCCTATCTTAATCTAGAGTCTATAGTAGGTATTATAGAGGTCTAACTTTATATATATAGTAGCCCCTAATATATAGTCTATTAGCTTCCTAATAAGAAGTAAGAGGTAGTAGTTCTTAATAGTAACCTTATTAAGTCTCTAGTAGTCTATATAAAGATATAGGGTTCTATTAGCCTTAGGTATAAAGAGAATTAGAGCCTCTATAGATAACTTACTTAGTCTAATCTATCTAAGGTATAGTGCCTTTTCTAGGTACTCTCTAAGAATACTTAATTCTCTCTTAGATAGGTTATATATAGGTAACTATAGTAGTATTCTACTATTCTTAAGATTAATTATATAGTTATATACTAAGTTCTAGGCTAATCTACTAGTAAGATTACTATTAAAGATATTATTAAATTTAGTATATTACTCTAGGAGGCCCTAGATTAGGCTCCTACTAGTACCTATATAGGCTACTAGATATAGAGTATAACTACCTTTATTAGTATAACTAGTAGTTATAGGTAATTATATACCCTATAGGATCCTACTAGAACCTAGATAGCTAACCTACTAAGGTTATTATACTATAGACCTATAGGTCTAGGTACTATAGATATATTCTATAGGGCTAACCTTCTTTCTTAATTCCTCTAATAATACTTATTTAATTATAGATTTATAGTCTAGGTTAGCCTAGAAGAAAGATAGTCTATATCTCTAGAAGTACTTAAAATAGTATTTAGTCTTAGAAATCTATTCTAGGCTAAGAATAAGTTTAAATACTATATCTTAGCTCTTCTAGAATAGTTAGGGGCCTATAGCTTAGCTCTAACCTTAATTATCTTATATAGTTATAGTAAGCTAATAGGCTAGTTCTAAGGTAAGATAAGACCTATTAGCTAAGGTAGTATTTAGATAGTAACTAGGTAGCTCTTAGGTAAGAACTAGGCCCTTATTCTAAGCTACTAACCTCTAAACTAGGTTTAGAGTAGTACTATTATTAATAAGAGCTATTAGAGAGTGCGTTCTAGTAGCTATATTATATATAATATAAACTACTAATAAGTTATATATTACTTAATAGTCTCTTTATTAATTCTCCTACCCTAGTTACTAAGATACTCTTAGGTATATAACTAGAGCATGCCTTTTTCTAACTTTTTATTAATTAGTAGTAGTTAGTCTCTTCTTAGCTAGGGAGTACTACTCTTTTAGTACTAATTACTAGTCTAATAGTTCTTTAGCCTACTTCTCTAGTAGGTTACTTTATTAGCTATACCTCTAGATAGGAAGCTCTAGTATTTCTTCTTAGGCCTTAGCCCCTAGGGGGGTACTAAGCTAGGTTTAAACTAGCCCCTTTTAGGCGCCCCTTTAGGGTTACCCTTTAGGGATACCTACCCTAGGAGCTCCTCTATCTTCTTAACTTTAGTAAATATATTATACTTAGTCTTTATATAACTCTTAGTACTTATCTTAGTTAGCTTAGTACGTAAGATTAGGTATACCTATAAGAACTAGTATATAATATAGTACTCCTTATTAATAATCTTAAACTTAAGATGTTACTTCTTAGCTTCTAGTATAGACTATAGGCTTTTAAACTCTTACCCCTTTTTTTAGGTTATATTAAAGAGCTTTATATATATCTTAAACCTCTATATATTAGGGTCCTAGATCTAGTCTATAATAAATATATAGAAGTCTTTAAAGTAGACTAGGGGGTCTATTTTTAAGTTAAGGGTATTAAATACCTTATTATATAGGTTTACCTTACTAATAGCTAACCCCTAGGTAGCCTATTATAACTAATACCCTAAATCTTTAGAGGTACTATATATCTTAAACGCGTTATTTAGAGCCTAAAACTAGAAGTCTATATTCTTTACCTCTAAGCTTATAAGCTTAGGCATAGGGGCCTTAATAAGGGAGCTAAGGGGGTTATAATAGGGAGCTTATAAATTAGGTTATAAGTTAGGCCCGACTAGAATTATAATAGGTAGCCCTAAGAGACTTTATTTAATCTCCTAAAGCCCCTAAACCTATTAGTATACGTTAGTAAGCTCCTCTATATTTATAGAATTAAGCGTTACTAAGAGCGCCGTAATCTTATTATTAATAGTTATAACGTATAGATTTAGTATTAGAGTAGCTAAGAGCTTACTCTTACTATTATTTAGGGACTAGATTTTAATATAAGTATCTTTATTAACTAGAGGGAGGACTATCCTCTAGTTAGTAGTCTCTTAGCCTCTAACTAGCTAGTTTATAGCTAGTAAGCTAGCCTCTAGGTTAATACTTCCTAAATAAGTTATAGGAGCTATTTTTAATTTTACTAGCTATAGTAGTTAAAGATTTTAAATGTAAGATTTAGCACTATAGGGAGTTAAGTTAAGTATGAATAATAATACTATATTTAGTATAGATATTAGATAAAACCTTAGTTTATAAGGTTTCGTCTCTTAGGGTATTTATATATCCTTACTAATATATATAGCCCTCTTTAGGTCCTAGTATAGCCCCCTTTAGGTTCTAGTTAGAGTCTACTAGGCCCCGCCTTAGTTATAGCATTATTAAAAAGCACGATTTTACCCCTTACTAGGTAGTAATAAGTGCTAGTAGTAATATAAGGGTATAAACTAGTACTTTAGGACCTACTAAGAAAGATACTATAAAAAGATTTATAATTAGATAAAGATTTATAGAGAAATCTAGGTGTAAAGATTAAGGCGTTAAGAGGTATTATGTTCCTTATAGGGAGTATAAAGAGTAAAGAAAAACGCTTTATAAGGATATCTCCTTACTAAGTATAAAAAACCTTTTAAAAACTTAGAAGCTATAAGGGCTACCCTAGCCTTTATATAAAATACTTATATAGCTACTAAATAGTGGCATATTAAGAAAGAACCTACTACGTAGTAGGGTTAAGGAGATATAGCTATATATATATATATATATATATATGTATCTTTATATATTCTACTCCCCTACCTATAAATTAACCCCTTTTCCTTTATTATCTTATACTCTTTTAGTTTTTACTTATTCCTACTTATACTACTAATTTAGTAACTTTACTATAAGGGCTTAGCCTAAAATATCTAACTATAACTATTAAAAACACCCCTTAAAAAGAGTTACTATAAATATATATATGAGTTTAATATAGTTTAAACCTATAAGATAGTATATTATATTAGCTAATTATATACTATTAGGATAGCTATCCTTATCTCTTATAGTCTTAGACTTAAGAGGGACGTTAAACTAAATAAATAAATAAATAAATAAATATCTACTTCTACTTTAGGTAACTACCTAGATAGAGACTAATAGCTACTAACTAGAACCTAAATAGGGTTATATATGTAAGTAAGAGTATATAAAAAGCCTCTTATAGATAAAACCTTAGTTTATAAGATTCTATCTAATATCTACTCTAATTATATTATTACTACTTCCTAATTTAACTCTCTATAGTACTAAATCTAATATACCTATATTACTATTAATTACTTAGTGTAAGGTATATAGGTTCTACTACTAGGTAATCTCTATTATATTTAGTATCTCTAGTCTAATAGCTAAATATACCTCTTAATACCTTAATCTTTACACCTAGATTTCTCTATAAATCCTTATCTAATTATAAATCTTTTTATAGCATCTTTCTTAGTAGGTCCTAAAGTACTAGTTTATATCCTTACATTACTACTAGCACTTATTACTACCTAGTAAGGGGTAAAAACGTGCTTTTTCTCCTACTACTCCTACTCTAAAAATTTTTTCCTACCTACTAAGGCTTAGCCCTACCTTAGTATTAATATATAAGACCTAAGATAACCTCCTAGACCTCCTATACTTTTCCTAAGACTATCTAAGCACCCCCTAGCCTAAATAAAATCTAAGTACCTAATAACCTTACTTATAAATATCTCCGTGCTAAGACTAGATATTTAAATAAAACCTATACTATTTAAACTACCTAAATCTCCTCTATATATCTATATTCTTTATATACTAAGAATACCCCCTAGTCTCCTAAAATAATTTATAAGAAAAAACCTCTAAATAAAAAATACTACCCCTAGACTACCTATTAGGCTATCCTCTAATTTTAGGGGTTAAAATTATTAAGGATTAGGATAAATACTTTATCTTAGAATACTAAGAAAAAACCCTAGGAGATAAGGTAAAAAATAGCCTTATACTATCTAGGAAGTAGGTTTTTATTTCTTTTCTAAAGAAATATAAACTAGAACTCCTACCTCTAATCCTAACTATCTAAATCTAACCCCCTAGAATACCTCCTAATAGGGTACTACTATAAAAAACCCCTAAATTAGGAGAACCCCTTAATTTAAGGAATTCTTCTAAAGAAAAAGAAGATTTAATAGACCTTAACCTCTTCCTAGCTACTCCTACCTACTAGTAGGTAGTAGAGGCTTAGAAATAACCTAGAGAGCCCTCTACTTTTCCTAAAAGTACCCCTACTAGAGTAGTACTTATTAGGTAAGAAAAAGAGCCTATCTCTACCTCTTCTACTATTTCTCCTAGGAGATCTAGTATCCTAGTACCCCTCCTAGTACCTTCTAGTCCTAGTACCCCTTAGGAGGCTCTCTTAGAGGCTAGAGATTTAATAAGAAAAGCTATTAACCTCTCTAAAAATAGAGAGGAAGAAGGGTGTCTTTTAGATCTTCTAGAAGTCTTCTAGGACTATACTAAGTAAGGTAGGACCCCTAACCTACCCTCTAAGGTCTCTAAGAGGGTAGTTAGTACTAGAGAGCCTTCTATTAAGTCTCCTAGTTATTTATAGGTCTCTATAAATTATAAGGGATTTAAATAAGAAGAAAAGATAGATATTTCCCCTTCTACTACCCCTAAGAGGGTAGTAAAGGCACTAAATAACCCCTTATAAAACTAGTATATTATTCTTAGTATACTATCTCTCCCCCCTAATTTTTCCCCTAGAAAACTAAGGGATGCCCTTAATTTTCTTTTTAAAGAGAATAAAAACCCCCCTCTTACCTTATATACTATTTCTCTAAAGGGGAATTTAGTACTTACTACTATGCTATAGTATTCTAGTAGTTTTCTACTAGATAGTTAGGCTAAGTAGTCCTATCTTATTCTATTTAATAGTGCTAAAAAACCTAAATACTAGTTTAAAGTAGCTATTTATAGAATACCTACTAAGGAATACCCCCCTTCTAACCTTAGAACTACTCTTATAGAGGAGATCTATACTTATAATAGTAGGCTATTCTCTATAGGTACCCCCTATTATCTAATTCCCCCTAAAAAATAGGAGAAAAAGGAGTTTTCTTCTATTTCTCTTAGTTTTTCTACTAAATCTAAGGTAAATAAGGCTATTAAAAATGGCCTATTTATTACTAGCTACTACCTAAGGGTAGAGGCACTTTATGCTTATCTTTCCCGCCCCCCTAGACGCCCTCCTTAACCCCTCTTCTTTAAAAAAACCTCTCTTCTCTCCCTCTTTTCCTTAAAAAGAAATTATCTACTACTCTCCTTACTATTTCTTTTATATTATAAAACTCCCCCTAGCCTCCTTCTAGTCCTTTATATACTCTATATACTAAATAGTATACTAGTAGGCTAAAGAGACCTATAGAAGACCCCCCTAGACTACTCTCTCTACTCCTTAATTTTTTCTTATATTAACTATAGTTACTCCTTTTATTTTACTACCTATTAGGTAGTATATATATAAGGGCTTAGCCTAAATTATCTAATTATAATTATTAAATTCTCTACTAGGAAGGAATAGCTAGAAATGTATAGATTCTCTCTCTCTCTTAAAAGAGGTTAGAGGACTATAGTTTATATAGCTACTAGACTATTAGGGTCTTAGACCCTCATCTCTTATAGTCTTAGACTTTAGAGGGACGTTAAACTAAATAAATAAATAAATAAAATAAATCTAGCTTCTAAAGTAAGAAATGCCTTATTTTAGCTTAATAGACTTACTACTATTAATTTAGGCCTTAGTCCTCATGCTATAAGGCAGTTATATATAACCTATATTATTAGTATAATAGACTATAGCTACTAATTATAGTATAAGCCTAAAGGAGTAGACTATCTATTAAAAACTCTAAAATTAATCTAGAATCTAGCTCTCTATAAGATTCTTAGAGTTTTTAAGACTAGTCCTATTAAAGTAATAGAAATAGAGGCAGGACTCCTTCCTACTAAGGCTAGACTATCTATTACTATTACTATTTAAAAGTACACTTTTAGAGCCTTAAAACTCCTAGGGCACTATCCTATTCCTAAAGAATTAAGTAGAATTAATTCTATAGAGAATAAACCTAGGAGACCTACCTTATTAGAATATATATATAATAGTATTAATATGGGGGATAGATAATGTCTAGAACCTATTAGATACTATTATTTTCTACTATAGAGTAAGGCCCTCCTATTCTCTTATAGAATTAGCTCCCTTAATAAGGAAGATGTATAGTTAGAGCACCTAAACCTTAATAGCTAAAGAAAGGGACCTAATACTACCTATATTTATACTAATACCTCTAGTCTCTCTAGTAGGAAAGGTATAGGTATAGGCTTAGTAGTATTACTAAGTAACCTATTAAATAGTAGGTCTAAATCCCTAAATATAGGGTATTCTAAGCTAGTATATAATAGGGAGCTTAAGGGTATTACTAGTTATATATACTATATATATATAGATAACTAGGCTACTATATATAGGATTATAAACCCTTCTAATAACCTAGGCTAGGTCTAGTAAATTAGGGCTATAGAGGCTACTAAAATAGTGGCCTCTAAGAGTACTTCTATAATACTAGAATAGGTGCTAAGCTATATAGATATATATAGTAATAAATTAGCTAACTCCTTAGCTAAGGGAGTAACTAAGAGAGAGCCTAAGAATAACCTAAAAGCCCTAGTAATAGTAGGAATAGATATAAAGAATACTATTACTTAGGACTAGTAGACTATTATAGATAAGGTAAAAGCTAAATCTAATAATAACTCCTCCTACTATAGTACCTTTATAGCTAAACCTAGCTATAAGCTTAAGGTCCCTATAGATACGCCTAGATCTATAGCCTTAGCTTTCTATTAGCTAAAAATAGGATATAGATACTTTAAAAGTATATTAATAGGTCTCCTAATAGTACCTATAGGTATAGTAGTCCTAAAGAAACACCTTTATACCTCCTACTATCCTATAGGGAGTATAAAGAGTAAAGAAAGAATCTTTATAAGGATATCCCCTTACTAAGCATGAAAAACCTTTTTAAAAACTTAGAAACTATAAGGGCCACCCTAGCCTTTATATAAAATACTTAAATAGCTACTAAATAGTGGTATATTAAAAGAGAACCTACTATATAGTAGGGTTTAGGAGATATAGTTATATATATTCTACTCCCCTACCTATAAATTAACCCCTTTTCCTTTATTACCTTACCCTCTTTTAGTTTTTACTTATTCTAACTTATATTACTAATCTAGTAATTTTACTATAAGAGCTTAGCCTGAAATATCTAACTATAACTATTAAAAACACCCCTTAAAAAGAGTTACTATATATATATATATAAGTCTAAAATGGTTTAAACCTACTATACTAGATAGTATATTATATTTACTAATCATGTACTATTAGGGTAGCTATCCTCATCTCTTATAGTCTTAGACTTAAGAGGGATGTTAAACTAAATAAATAAATAAATAAATATCCTATAGGGAGTATAAAGAGTAAAGAAAGAAGCTTTATAAGGATATCCCCTTACTCAGTATAAAAAACCTTTTTAAAAACTTAGAAACTATAAGGGCCACCCTAGCCTTTATATAAAATACTTTAATAGCTACTAAATAGTGGTATATTAAGAGAGAACCTACTATATAGTAGGGTTAAGGAGATATAGTTATATATATATATATATATATTCACATATGTATATAAATATATATATCTATATATATTCCACTCCCCTACCTGTAAATTAACCTCTTTTCCTTTATTACCTCATACTCTTTTAGTTTTTACTTATTCCTACTTATACTACTAATTTAGTAATTTTACTATAAGGGCTTAGCCCGAAATGTCTAACCATAACTATTAAAAACACCCCTTAAAAAGAGTTACTATATATATATATATATATATGGGTCTAAAATGGTTTAAACCTACTAGATAGTATATTATATTCACTAATTATATACTATTAGGATAGCTATCTTCATCTCTTATAGTCTTAGACTTAAGAGGGACGTTAAACTAAATAAATAAAAAAACAAATAAATCTTATTATTAAGTTTATAGTATAACTAAACTTTCTTTAACTAACTCTTACTTATTATAACATCTTCTCTCTACCTAATACTCTCTCTATTTCTTACTCTTTATTACTAAGCTATCTCTTACTTAAGTAAAACTATAATAGTAAGTTTTCATATTATTATAATAATAATTAGCTAAGGTCTACTTAACTATTACATAAAACTATCTAACTAACCTTATCACTCTATATAGCTTTAAGGAAATATGATACCTTAAAAAGGCTAAGACTACTTATGCCTATTATATAATATATTACGCGTAAATAGCTAACTATTTATATATTCTAAGTTCTAAGATTATAAAGTAAAGCTAACCTATATAGATATAGTACCTAGCTTCTAAGAGCTAGTATATATTACTATTCTACTGATATTTATTTATTTACTTATTTAGTTTAACGTCCCTCTTAAGTTAAAGATAATAAGAGATAAGGGTCTAAGACCCTAATAGTCTAGTAGCTATATAAACTATAGTCCTCTTATTTACCCTCTTAATGCTATAATCTTTATACCTAGATTTCTCTACGAATTCTTATCTAATTCTAAATCTTTTTATAGCATCTTTCTTAGTAGGTCCTAAAGTACTAGTTTATACCCTCATATTACTACTAGCACTCGTTGCTGCCTAGTAAGGGGTAAAAACGTGCTTTTTCCCCTACTCTTCCTATTACGATTCGTTAAGTAACTAGTATATAGGCTTTAGCCTAAAGGCTATCTACCTAGTTAGACGTATATAAAATTAGAAGAATTTAATTAAAGTTAAGTAGAGAAAAGATGAAGTTAAGGGAAGTCTTCTTAATTATTATAAATATAGAAGATACTATATACTCTACTATCTTCTATATATATTTACATAAGAAGTGAAATAAGAACTAAACTCTCTTTTTACTATGTGAATTACTACTTCTATTATGTTATTATAATAGATGAAAAATTAATTTTCTTAATATCACGTAAAGTTCTATTTAGTTACTAAATAGGCTATATAGTCTTAGTAGTATTTATTATCTATTAGCATAGCTAGCTTATATAGCTTAGCTAGTTTACGCGGCTTAGTTATAATTAGCTTTAGCTTATTAAGTAATCGCGTAAAGATATAGTTTTATAAAGATGTAGTTATAGTATACTTATATTACTAGTATCTAATAGTAGCTATTATAATATTCCCCCCTAATATTACGAATTATTAAGCGGCTAATATGTAGGCTTTCACCTAAAGGCTATCTACTTAGTTATACGTATATAAAATTAAAAGAACTTAATTAAAATTAAGTAGAGAAGAGATAAAGTTAAGTGAAGTCTTATTAATTATTATAAATATAGAAGATGCTATGTACTCTATAATCTTCTATATGTATTTATATAAGAAGTAAAATGAGAAGTAAAATAAGAACTAAACTCTCTCTTTACTACGTGAATTACTACTTTAGTTATATTATTATAATAGATAAAAAATTAATCTTCTTATTATCGCGCGAAGTCTTATTAGCTATTAAGTAGGCTATGTATCCTTAGTAGTATTTATTATCTATTAGTACTACTAGCTTACGTAGCTTAGTTATAATTAGCTTTAGCTTATTAAGTAATCGCGTGATAGTATAGTTATAATATGCTTATATTACTAGTACCTAGTAGTTATTACTATATAATAGGTTAACGTAATAGATATTATGATACCTAAATAGAAAGCCTAAGTTAGCTTATTAGGTACTTATATAGATAACTAACTAGTACTATTTTAGTAAGTATATAAAGTATAGAACTATTAGGTATATCTTATTATTAGGTTTATAGTTTAACTAACCTTCTTTACTACTACCCTTCTTAATAATAATACCTTACCCTTATTATTATAATTATCTATTACTCTTAACCTCCCTCTTACTTAAGTAACTACCTTAAGTTAAATAATAATAGTAAGTCTTTATATTATAATTAATCTAGGATGCCTAGCTAATTATCGCGTAATAGTATCTAATTAACCTTATTACTCTAAGCGCCTTTAAGGGAGCGTAATACCTTAAGAGAAGACTAAGGTAACTTAAGCCTATTACGTAATATAGTATATATAATTAGCTAATTATTTATATATCCTAAGTTTTAAAAAGGTTAAGTAAAGCTAACTAGTCTAGGTATAGTACCTAGCTCCTAAGAGCTTATATATATTACTATTCTACCTATAGATTCTTATATAAATATTATATAAGCTAGTTTAGCTACCTTACCCTTATATACGCGTTCTAGTAGCTATTATATTATAGAGCTACCTAGTATACCTTTATATAAAGGTAATAATAGTAGTATTATTTATCTAGCTACTTTACCTATAGAGTCCTTAGTAGAACCTTTAGATTAGGACTTAGAAGTAGATACTACTAATAAGTCTATAGTTTTTATAAAATATAAGACCTTTAAAAAACTAGCTAAGATATATCTTACTACTTAGTTATTTTCGCGTAATAGCTAATTAATTTATAGAAGTTACTTAGAGGTAATAAAGCTAACTAACGCGTATTATATATATTAGGCCTTAGTAACTTAGCCTATTATGCTATTATCTTAGTTTCTAAGAATTATTTTAATATTATATCTATAGAATCTCGCGCTTCTTTATATAATACTTATCTAATCTAATACGCGGGTATTAATTAGGCTATTAGTTATATAAAGTATTAGGATAACCTCTCTACTTATATCTTTTATAGTTATTATAAGTTACTAGGTTTCCTATAGGGTTATTACGCGAACTATATCTAGGGTACTAGTAACCTAGACTATACTATAAGTAACCTTATAGGTACTTATCCTCTAAATTAATATAAAAGGTATAAGGATAAGATATAGCCTAGATAGTATCTTACTCTTTACTATGTAATAAATAACTAGGTTAATAACTTTCTATAGGATTTCTTAGAAGATCTAATAAGGCCTAAATTTAAGAAGTTAGTACTAGCCCCTACTAAAGAGGAAGAAGAAGAGTAGGAGTATAAAGGATAAGGAATAAGGAATAAAATTAAAATAGGAATATAAGGATAAGGTAGAATTAAGAACTAAATTAAAATAGAAGTATAGAATAGGTAAGGATAAATTAGTTTATATAGAAAAGAGGTTATTTACTATAGTATTAGAGGATTCTTTTTACTAGGGAATAGATAGGTTAGTTATTAGATTATATCTCTTCCTATAATTCTTATTAGAGAAAGGCCTTTTTCTACTTTTCTAGATTTCTAGGTAGTCTAGGAGTAAAAGAATTTATAGTATAGAAGTCCTCTATTTTCTAGGGAGCTCTAATAAAAGAACTTACTATATACTATTTATTATCTTAATTATACCTAACCTATTAAACCTAATACTTTAAAACTCTATAAGTAACTTTACTTATATAGATAAAGTTAACTTCCTATTCTTATTAATTATTAATAATCTTAGGTTCTAGTTTAGTATATCTCTATTATAGTAATAGGTCTATAGCTACTTTACGTAGGTAATTAGTATAGAAAAGGTTTATAACCTTTATACTTTTTAGAAGATCTAATTTATATAAATATCCTTTTATTCTAGTAATCTTAAATAGTCCTATATTAGGAGTATCTAATTTAAGATTTAGCTAGTCTATTATCTAGCTAGTCTTTTTAATATAGACTAAGTCTCTAATACTAAAGTTAGGTATATAATAGTATTTATTTACTTATTAGTAGTTCTTTTCTTATAATTAGTAAATTAATTTATAGGCGTACTTATAAGCCTCTTATCTTCTTTTTTAAAGAGATTAAGCTATAGACTATATTCTACCTTCTAGTAAAGTATTTATTATCGTGTAAATAGTCTAATTATAATATATATATAGTAAGAAGCTAAGATCTACCTCTACTAGTATAAGACCTATAGCCTTATATAGAAGAGTAGCCTAAGCTAGATCTATTAATAGTAAAAGATTAGACTAATTATTTTAGTAGTAATTAATAAAGGGTCGTAGTTAGTATATAAGGACCTAATTAACTATTTTAGTAATTCTATTTATTTAAGAGTAATAAGCTAAATTAAAGTACTATTTAATACTAGTTAACTTATATAGTTCCTACGCGAAAGCTAAAATAAACTAGAGACCTCTATTAGATAGTATACTTTTAGAATTTCTAAAGATATAGTAGATATAGTTATAGAAAAGCTAAGCTACTTCTTTAGTATTAATTTTCTTTATATAAGGTAAACTAAAGGTCCTTTAGGATAACTAGTCTATAATAACTAGAATATAATTAAATTCCTTTTAGTCTTAAGGCATCTCCTTAAAATCTATAGCTAAGTATTACTAGGGGTAGTTAGGAATTAGTAAAGAATATAGAAGGCTAGGTATCTTATTAGTAAACTTATAGTTCTAGTAATAAATATAGTAGTTTTAGATATATCTCTTAATAGTATAAGTCTAGCTAGGCTAGTAATAATATTAATATAATAACTTTTATATTTTATTAATTCTAGGATAGGTAGTAATATAGGTAGTATATATTACTTTAATTATTCTTATATAAAGGTTATCTTAGTTAGGAATAACTAATATACTATAGTAAAGAAGTAATCTATCTTATAATTTCTAATATAATTTATTTTCTAGTTATTAGTAAGCTATTTCTCTCTATAGTTCTATATCTAGACTCTCTCTATTTATATAGAGAAGTTTATTAAAAAAAATTATTAGTAGTAAAATTTCTAGCTCTATTATTATAAGTAGAACTACCTAGAAAGTAGGAATAAGGTACTACTCTTATATAGCCTTTACTTTTTCCTTTTAAGTCTTAAGCTACTCTTACTTTCTTATAAGAATATTAGTAATAATATTCTTCTTTCCTAGTTAATAAGAAAACTAGACTTAGTACTTAGTAAGTTATTTAGCCTATCTTACTTATTATATAGATAATTAGTATTTAGAAGTAAAGTATTCTAATACCTAGTAGTCTATAATTATAAGGAAAGGTTTATAAAGGCCTATAAGTATAGATCTCTATTCCTCTAGTCTCTATATAATAGCTAGGAGTTTATTAGGTATTCTATAGTAAAGTTTAGTATCTAATATAGCCTTAGAATAAAAGAATACTAGCTTTTATTTATAATTAGCTTAATATTATAAGAGAACCCTAGTAATAACTCTATTACTTATATCTATTTCTATATAAGTATTAAAAGTAGAATTATAGTTTACTAGAAATAATTTACTATATATTAGTTTCTTAAGATTTCTAAAAGATTCTTCTTTAACTAGTTCTAGTTATTACTATTTTACTTTTAAGTATAGTTTTTCTAGTAGCTAGCTAATTTATCTATAGTTAGGGAGGAATCTCTAATAGAAGTTATAGAATTCTAAGAAAGACTAAAGAGATTAAAGAGTTATAGGTAATTACTAAGTATAAATAGATTTAATTTTTTATAGGTCTATTAATATACCCTTAGTAGAGATAATATATCCTAAAAATTTTATATAAGTAGTTAAGAATTTACTCTTTTTTATATTAGCTTATAGTCCTACTTTACGTAACTATTATAGAACTTTAATAATATATTAAGTATATTTATATAGGTTTTTAGAAATAATAAGGATATTATCTATAAAAGTAATAATAAAATTATCTAAATAGTTAAAGAGGACTTAGTTAATAAAATATTAAAAAGTAGTAGGCCTATTACTTAGCTTAAAAGGTAAAATATAGTATTTAAATAATCTATATCTTATATAGAAGGTAGTATATTCTTTAACTATTCTTAAAGTTAGATTTAATAGAAAGCTTATTAAATATCTAGTTTTATATAGACCTTTCCTTTACCTACTCTCTATAAGAGTTCTAAGATAAGAGGTAAAGGATATAAGTCTTTCTTTATCTAATTATTTAACTATTAGTAATTAATATAAATTTACTAACTACCTCTAGGTTTTTTTACTACTAATACTAGAGAGGTATAAGGTATATAGCTCTTAGTAATAAATTCTTTCTTTAAATTCTCCTTAATATATTCCTTTACTATAGTAAGCTATTCTAGAGATATTCTATAGAGAGGACTTAGTAGAAGGCGCGAAGAACCCTTATATATAAGAGAAATTTAATAATTAACTCCTATATAATAAGGTAGTAGCTAATTAGATTCTTATTTTAAAAAAATTTCGTAGTAGTTTTTATACTTAGAAGGTAACTAATTATTAAGGTATTTATTAAAAGCTTTATCCTTTTTAGCTTTATTAATATTATCTAGTATAATAGAATAAAGATCTACTACTTCTATTAATATTTTTATAGGTAGGTTAATTTCTATAAGAGAAGTAAAAAAGGTTTCTTAGTTATTAAGTTTAAAATTATCTAAGATATATATTAATAAGATTAATTAGTTAATAGATTATAATTATTTTATCTATAGAACTTTACTTTAGGCGGATATTTTTAAAATATTTAAAAGATTTAAGAAAGAAATTTAGCCTAGAGAATCTAACTAAATAAGTTATTAGTTATAGTAATCTAGGAGTATATAATAATATATAAGGAACTAGTAGCCTAAGATAATATTATAGCGCCTAATATCTAGTATAAAGGCGTATATTATAACTAGCTAATAATAGAAATAGAATTATAATTAATAAATAAAGTTAAGTTACTTATTTATATATTAGTTAAACCTAGAGACTTTAAGGTTCCTACTAGTAATCTTTCTTCTCTTAACTCCTAATTCCTTAAATTATAGAAGAAGTTAGGGGTAAATAAAGCTAGATCTATTTATACTAGTATCTACTAGAGTATAAATAGATATAGCGTAACTACTAGCTATAATTATAGTTTATATAGTAAATAGGTATCCTCTAATAAGGTTATAAATATTTACCTATAAATTAGTAATTTATAGAGCTCTAAGCTTAAGTCTTAGAGAGGAGACTTTCCCTAAGACTTATTATTTTCTAATAAGAAAGAGTAGACTTCTAAGGTTATATACTCTTCTTCTTCTTCTTCTAATATAGTATCTACTATCTTTACTTTAGTTTCTAGATACTACTAGATAAGGTATCTAAATTTTCCGTATTAATAATAGAGTCTAATATTACCTTAAAGTTCTACTTTTCCTTTATATATTAGATTTTCTATTATTATATAAGGAGTAGATCTCTATAATAACCTAGAAGATAGTTATTCTCTAGAACTTCTACTTATTAAAAGAGTAGATTTACCTACTTATTTCTATTATTATTTCTTTATATAGTCTTCCTAGGAGAATAAAGATATATTTCTACTATTTTAGTACTTAATTATACTTTATATAATAGGATACGCCTTTTAAAGATACTCTTTAAATAAGATAGAGTTATCTTATTTAATACCTACTAAGTAAGTTTATAGTAGAGGATCTAAAAAAGAGTAGAAATCCTCCTTCTATTATTTATATAGAAGATTAGCCTCTAAAGCTAGATATATAAACTCTAACTAAAACTTCTAAAGATCTATAGAAATTTTATAATAAAGGTCTTTTAGCTTCTTCTTTATATCCTTCTACTAGTATAGATTCTTAAATACTTACTTAAGCTAGTAATATAAGTTAGTATCTAGGACTAGGTTATCTATCTTTATATAAGTATATAAGAATAGTACTAAATACTATACTATCTTACCCTATATTCTAGAAAGAATATAACTTATAATAGCTTCCTTAGTATCTATAGTAGTACCTCTTTTAAAGTAGTCCTTATTACTATAGATTTTATTATTTATAAGAAGTTACTAATACTTATATATAGGATTTTAGCTATTTACTAATTTAGGTAGGTTAGATACCTTTAGTATATATTTCTTCTTCTTATAGAATCTATTCTCTTCTAAATACTATAAACTTATTAAATTAATAGCATCTTTATATAAGGAAGTTTAATAGCTTATAATCCTTTCTACTAAGTTAAGCATAACTTATTTAAGAGTCTTAATTTATATTTTTACATAGATAGTAATATCCTAAGTTAGTCCTTTTATAAGAGGAGTAGTCTTAGATTAATAGTTACTAGCCTCTTCTAGTAGAATATATCTAAAAGCTTCTTTAACCTAGAATTATATTATATAAAATAGACCTTTCTCTTATATTTATATATTAAGCTTAACTAGTAAAAGAGAATAAAAAGATTATAATAAGAAGAGGAGTACCTATCCTCTTCCTTCCTTAGGTTTATAAGGTATTTTAGTACCTCTATATAAGGGTATTTATTATTAACTACTAGACTCCTCTTAAGTACTAGTTACATAGGCTTAATTCTTAGCTATACTATCTACGCATAGAATAGTCTTCTACTTTCTTATAAGTAGGTATATAGAGGATACCTTCTTAAGGTTTATATACTACTCTATAGTCTTATAAAAACTTCTATAGTTAATATATACTTAATACTCTTTAGTCCTTAGATAATACTAATACACCTTACTAAGATAACTTAAATTACCTTCTTAAATAATAGATAGTTATATATAAGAATAGAGCTATATATATAGTATACCTAGTTTAGGTATTCTAATACCTTCCTTAGGTAATAAAAAATAGAATAGGGATAATACCTAGAATAATCTTCTATATCTATTATAAATTATTAAGTAACTAGTATATAGGCTTTAGCCTAAAGGCTATCTACCTAGTTAGATATATATAAAATTAGAAGAATTTAATTAAAGTTAAGTAGAGAAAAGATAAAGTTAAGGGAAGTCTTCTTAATTATTATAAATATAGAAGATGCTATATACTCTACTATCTTCTATATATATTTATATAAGAAGTAAAATAAGAACTAAACTCTCTTTTTACTACGTAAATTACTACTTCTATTATATTATTATAATAGATAAAAAATTAATTTTCTTATTATTATATAAAGTTCTATTTAGTTACTAAATAGGCTATATAGCCTTAGTAGTATTTATTATCTATTAGTATAGCTAGCTTATATAGCTTAGCTAGTTTACGTAGCTTAGTTATAATTAGCTTTAGCTTATTAAGTAATTACGTAAAGATATAGTTTTATAAAGATATAGTTATAGTATACTTATATTACTAGTATCTAATAGTAGCTATTATAATACTTTCTACTCTAAAATTTTCTTCCTACCTACTAAGGCTTAGCCCTACCTTAGTATTAATATATAAGACCTAAGATAGCTCCCTAGACCTTCTATATCTTTTCTAAGAATTATAGATAAGTAGGTACGTCTATATATATAATTAGTTATATAATAAGGGGAAGATATTATCTCTTTTTCTATAACTATCTACTTAAATAACTACTTTATATAACTAGAATTAGGTAATTATAAACATACTTAATAGCTTACTACTAAAATTACTACTACTATACCTTTTAATATATTAAAGATATTATATTAAGTATATATAGTAGAGTTATCTTAGCGCGATTTACCCCTCTAGAATAGAATAATTCTAAAGCGTAAGAGATATAAGAATACTATAAAATGAAGTTATAGTCTAGCTAAAATAGGAAATACCTTAGTAATACTAAGAAAGGGCCTCTCTAGGCCTCTTAATCTTCTCTTATAAGGTCTATAAAGCTAACCTTACCTCTACCCTTATCCTCTTATTTAATACCCTTAAAATAGCTAACTACTACCTAGTATCTAGTCTAGGTATAGAGCTAATAGGTAAGAATATAGCTTATATAGGCTTCCTTAAGAAGAAGTATCTTATTATTAAGATTTAAGAGATTACTATAGTTAATCTTACCTATATAGTTATTATAATATAGTCCCTTCTAAATAGGGTTAAAAACTAATAAGGTATATAGGTATAAGATAATAAGATTATTAAATAAGCTAGCTTAGTAGATACTACTTCTAAGGACTTATATATAGTTTAGTTTCTTATTATAGTAAATAGACTTATATAGGATAAAGGCTAAGTTAAAGGTATAGCTAGCCTTATAGTTAAGTTTAATAAAGGTAGAAAGGACTAAGAAGAGGATATTATATATCTACTTTAAATATATAGAGTTCTAATAGGTACTATATAGCTAGATATAGTATTTTCTAGTAATAGAAGTAAAGATAGCCTAAATAGCTACTCTATAGTTAAGTATCTAGTACTTAAGAGGTCTAAAGATAAGGTTATTAAGGTTATTAAAGAGGCTATTACTCTAGTAAGAGGATATTATTAGTTTAAAGAGAAGGGAAGAAATAAGTATAGGTAGTCTTAATAAGTAGAAAATAGTATCTTTAATAAGAGAGTTATTAAATTATTAGTTATAGAGTTATATATTAGCCTTATTAGGTTTAGTATTATTCCTCTATAATAGAATAAGCTAATATATTATAAGTAGTAGACTACTACTTCTAAAACTATATTCTAGCTAGAGTAAGTCTAGCCTAATAGATAAAGGCTTTATAGACTACTTCTTTAAGCTATTTAGTAAGGCTATTAGTACGTATCTCTTTAGTTAGATACTATTAAAACTAAATAGAGCTATCCTAGTATGCTTAGTATAGCTAATATTAGTAGATATCTATATATTAAAGAGATATTTTTAGTTTAGAAAGATCTTTAGTAATAATCCTAAGTATTTATTAGTTATTATACTAAAGGATTAGTAATAAGTCTAAATATAAGTAGAGATTCTTAAAGGACTACTTCTACTAAACTATCTCTATTCTAGTATAAGAGAGAGATAATAGCTTAGTTTTAGTAGTAGACTTTATAATAGTAGTTTAGTATATAGCTTTCTAGTCTACTAGACTACTAAATAGTATAAAGATCTATCCTTCTAATAACTTATAAGTAGCTATATTATTACTAAATAATGTATCTAAAGCTCTAAAGAACTCCCTATATAGAGTTCTAAGTACTACTCTATTTAGTATTCTATATCTATATTATAGGCTAAGTATTATAGTATTAAGTAAGTACTATAGGATATAATTAGTAGCCTTTAGATAAGCCTTTATAGGGTTTATAAGGTATTAGGCTAGTTAAGATATAGTAAAGATAATATCTAAATATATAGTTATAGCTATAAAGTTAATTAAGCTAATATAGCCTTAAAATACCTTAATCTCTTTAAGTATAGTAATATATTCTTTAGGTTTAGAGAGGTCTAATCCTACTAGGAGTAGTAATTATAGAGGCTTAGTATTAAGTTTAATTATATACTAGGTAGCTATCTTCTTAAGATATACTTCTTAATCTACCTAAAGGACCTACTTAGCTCTATTCCTAGTAATCTTTATACCTAAGAACTAGTAGATAGGGGCTCTACTAGTAATCTTAATCTCCTTCTTAAGTTTAGTTTTAATAGCTACTATATATACTATATCCTTATAAAAGTAAACTATATAGAAGTTATCTATATAGAAGAATATATATATAAGGCTATTAGAGAAGAGATACTTAATTTCTAGCACTTATTTAAAGCTAAGCTTCCTTAGGATACCTATAAAGTAGGTTTACTAGAGAAGAGAAGCCTCTTTAAGGCTATATAATACTTAGTAAATCCTTAATACTATATAGCCTAGGTGTTTAATCTCTTCTAGAGGCTAGGTATATAGTATATATAGGGGTATTAACTATATTCTATTAGTTATACTCTATATTAAATACTATAATAATAGCTATTAAGGTATAAAAGATTTATATAGTAAGGGTAGATATATATATCTTATACTTTATACTTTATAAGTCTTCTCTTATATAAAGGTAAGCCTTATAATACTCTAGAAAGAGGTTTATATTTAGCTTATATTTAAATACCTAAGTAAGAGGTATTATTACTATATTCTATTAGTAGTATTCTATAAAGATAGGTAATATCTTTATTATATACCGTATAGTAGATAGTTTATAGTAGAGAATATAGTAGATTCTTTACTATAAGAGAACTTCCTTAGAGGACTAAATAGTAGGTAACCTAAGGGTGTTTATATAGAAGAACCTATAGATTCTAGAGAGTTCTATCTCTAGGTAATTAGTAATAGGTTCTTCTATTAATAGAAGATAATTTCTAATTAATCTAGACTAGAAGATTCTAGGCCTTAGTAATAAGATAATCTAGAGTAAGGGCTAGAATCTTAAAGAACCTATAGAAATAAGTTCTTTATAATAGAAGAGGTCTAGAAGAGTCTAGAGAAGTCTAGGCTTATTCTTAGGCCTCTAATACTCCCCCTAACTTATTACATAGGGTAATAGAGAGGAATTTAGTAAAGAGAGCCTTAGTAAGCACCTTAGTTAAGGCGTCTATAGGCATCTCTTTAGTAGAGATATAGGAGAATCTTATAAGATTTTCCTTAACTAGCTACCTTAAGAAGTAATACCTTATATCTATATTCTTAGACTTTTTAGTAGTATCTTCTATAGTAGCTATAGCTAGTATATTATCCCCTTTAAGGATTATAGGAGTAGGTATAAGGTCCTTATAACCTAACTCTTCTAAGAATTCTTTTATATAAAGGATAACCTTAGCTAGTATACTATAACCTATATATTCTACCTCTATAGTAGAAATAGAGATATAGGTTAGTCTACTAGCCTTCTAGGCTATAGGCCTATTAGTAGAGTATATAATATAGGCTACTAGAGAATATCTATTAAGCTTATTCCCTAAATTAGAGTTAGAGTAGGATTCTAGATTAAAACTAGTACCTTTATAGGTAATAGTATAATCTTTAGTTCCTTTTAGATAGGATAAGACTCTTTTAGTAGCTTTAAGGTGCTCTACTAGAGGGCAGCTTAAATACTAGCTTAAAGAAGCTAGTATATAAGCTATATTAGGCCTAGTATAGACTATAGTATAGAGAAGAGAGCCTATTAAAGATCTATACTCTTTAATAAGGTCTTTACTAGCCTAATAGTCCGTAGGTAGTCTAGGAAGCTCCTTATATAAGTAAGGAGTTTTAGGAGGCATAATAGAGCTTAGAGAAAAAGTCTCTAAGACTTTAGAAAGATAGCCTTCCTATAATAAAGATATAGTCCTTTTAGACCTATCCTAGGTGACTTAGATTCCTAAATAATAGGAAATAGGTCCTAGGTCCTTAATAGTAAACCTAGACCTTATTAATTCTTTAAAAGAATTAATAGTAGATATATCCTTACTAAAGAGTAGGATATTATCTATATATACTAAGACCTATATAAATAAGCCTTCTTTAAAGGTCTTAGTATATAAATAGGCCTTAGATAGAAGCTATTTATAGCTATTCTCTTCTAAGAAGTGGCTAAAATAGGCTGCCTATACCCTAGGGGCTTATTTTAGGCTATAGAGAGCTTTCTTTAACTTATAGACTTTATTATTAAGCTAAAAGCCTATAGATTAATGTATATAGATATCTTTATTTATTTTCCTATTTAGGAAGGCGGTTTTAACATCTATATATACTATTTCTAGGTCTAAATAGGTAGAAAGGCTTAGTAGTAGGCGTAAAACTATAGGGGAGACTATAGGACTAAAAGTCTCTTTATAGTTTACACTATACTCTTAATTTTAGCCTTATACTACCTATCTAGCCTTATAGTAGGTAATATTTCCCTTATTATTAGTCTTAATCTTATAGACCTACTTACCTCTAAGAATTTTATTATTCTTAGGCGGGTCTACTAAGATCTAGGTTTAATTCTTAATAAGGGAGTTATATTCTTCCTATATAGCTCTCTACTAGTCTAGACTATTAGGAGAATTAATAGCCTAACTATAAGTAGTAGGTTCCCTATTACTATAGAGTAAGTAATAAGAGAGATCTTCCTCTATATTACTTAGGCCTTCTATAGTAACATAGTTACTACTACTAGGAATTCTAACCTCTTTAAAGGTCTCTCTAAGAGGATGAGGTACTTCTTCTATAGGGCTATTAGTAGTAGCCTCTATAGTAGTAGATTCCTTAGAGGATTTTTCTCTAAGGCGCTTACTTCTTCTAGGCTCCTCCCTACTAGTATCTATAGTAGTTATAGACCTAGATATTAGTATATTAGGAGGGCTAGTTATAGAAGAAGGAAATATAGGCTTAGTATAGTCTATATCTTCCTTATCTTCTATAGTTTTAGTATAGAGAGAAGGAAATTCATTCTCTTTAAAGGTAATATTCCTAGTATATATAATAGCTTATTTTTCTATATCCTAGCATCTATAAATATACTCCCCCTTAAAGCCTAATAGTATACTAGGCCTAGAGCGTAGAGAATACTTAGAGGATATAGTATACTTTTCTCTAGGGATATTTATAAAGACTTTACTTCTAAAAGTCTTTATATAAGAGAGATTTATAGTAGGAGACCTACCCTTAGCTATATTTAGCTAGGCTAGAGGCGAAATACCCTCTAGGGACTTCTTAGGGGTCTAGTTTAAAATATAAGTAGCGGTTTTAATAGCCTCTAGCTAGAAGGTAAGGAGGACCTTAGAATTTAAGAGAAGGTAATAGGTAATAGTATCTATTAACCTATATATCCTCTCTATAAGGCTATTTTATTCTAGGCTATAAGGAGAACTCTTTTCTAGAGTTATTCCCTTATTTTTAGCTAGTAAATCTAGCTAAATTTCCCTATATTTATCATAAATTATTAAGTAGCTAATATGTAGGCTTTTACCTAAAGGCTATCTACTTAGTTAGACGTATATAAAATTAAAAGAACTTAATTAAAATTAAGTAGAGAAGAGATAAAGTTAAGTAAAGTCTTATTAATTATTATAAATATAGAAGATACTATATACTCTACTATCTTCTATATATATTTATATAAGAAGTAAAATAAGAAGTAGAATAAGAACTAAACTCTTTCTTTACTACGCGAATTACTACTTTAGTTATATTATTATAATAGATAAAAAATTAATCTTCTTATTATCACGCGAAGTCTTATTAGCTATTAAGTAGGCTATATATCCTTAGAAGTATTTATTATCTATTAGTACTACTAGCTTACGCGGCTTAGTTATAATTAGCTATAGCTAGTTAAGTAACTTTAGCTTATTAAGTAATCACGCGATAGTATAGTTATAATATACTTATATTACTAGTATCTAATAGTTATTACTACGTAATAGCTATTATAATATTCCCCTCCTAATAGGAAGCCTAAGTTAGCTTATTAGGTACTTATATAGATAACTAACTAGTATTATCTTAGTAAGGGTGTAAAGTATAGAACTACTAGGTATATCTTATTATTAGAGTTATAGTTTAACTAACCTTCTTTACTATAACCCTTTCTATAATAACTAATCTTCCTTACTATAACTCTTTCTATAATAACTAATCTTCCTTACCCCTATTATTACATCTTCCCTCTCTTACTTAAGTAATAATAGTAAGTCATCGCGTTATAGTACTCTTAAAACGCTTAACTAATTATTACGCGATAGTATCTAATTAACCTTATTACTTAAAACGCCTTTAAGCTAATATAACGCCTTAAGAGGATACTAAGGCTACTTAGAATTATTATATAACGCGTTACGCGTAATTAGTAGATTATTTATATATCTAGAGTTTTAAAAAGGTAAAGTAAAGCTAACTAGTCTAGGTATAGTACCTAGCTCCTAAGTACTAGTATATATCTAGCTACTTTACCTATAGAATTACTAGTATAACCTCTAGATTAGAACTTAGAGGTAGATACTTCTAATAAGGTCGCGATTTTTATCCTATATAAGGTCTTTAAAAAACTTACTAAGGTATATCTAGCTACTTATTAGTTTTAAGTAATAACTAATAAGTTATAGAAGTTACTTAGAGGTAAGAAAGCTAACTAATATATAATATATATATTAGACCTTAGTAACCTTTCTTATTACGCTATTATTCTAGTTTCTAAGGATTATTTTAATATAGCCTCTACTAAATCTTATAGCTCCTTATATAATACTTATCTAATCTAATACATAGGTATTAATTAGGCTACTAGTTATACTAAGTATTAGGATAACCTTTCTACTTATATCTTCTATAGTTACTATAAGTTACTAGGGTTCTTATAGGGTTATTACGTAAACTATATCTAGGGTACTAGTAATCTTAACTATACTATAAGTAACCTTATAGGTACTTATCCCCTAAATTAACATAAAAGACGTAAGAATAAGATATAGCCTAGGGAGTACCTTAGTCTTTACTATATAATAGTTAACTAGGTTAATAACTTTCTCTAGGAGACTATTAAAGGTCTAATAAGGCCTAAACTTAAGAAGTTAGTACTAGGTCCTACTAAGGAGGAGGAAGAGAAGTAGAAGGGGTAAAAAATAAGGAATAAAATTAAATTAGGAATATAGAATAACTAAGGATAAATTAGTTTATATAGGTAAGCCTTATTTACTACGGCGTTAGAGGACTCTTTTTACTAAGGGATAGGTAGGTTAGTTATTAGATTACGTCTCTTCCTATAATTCTTACTAGAGGAAGGCTCTTTTCTACTTTTCTAGGTTCTTTAGTAGTCTAGGGGTAGAAGGATTAGTAGTATAGAAGTTCTCTACTTTTTAGGGGGCCCTAATAAAAGAACTTACTATATACTACTTATTATCTTAATTATATCCTACCTATTAAACCTAATACTTTAAAGTTCTATAAGTAATCTTACTTATATAGATAAAGTTAACTTCCTATTCCTACTAGTTATTAATAATCTTAGGTTCTAGTTCTATATATCTCTATTATAGTAATAGGTCTATAGCTACTTTACGTAGGTAATTAGTATAAAAAAGGTTTATAACCTTTATACTTTTTAGAAGATCTAATTTATATAAATAACCTTTTATTCTAGTAACCTTAAATGGTCCTATATTAGGAGTATCTAACTTTAGATTTAGCTAGTCTATTATCTAGCTAGTCTTCTTAATGTAAATAAAGTCTCTAATATTAAAGTTAGGTATATAATAGTATTTATTAGCTTATTAGTAGTTCTTTTCTTATAATTATTAAATTAATTTATAGGCGTACTTATAGGCCTCTTATCTTCTTTTTTAGAGAGACTAAGCTATAGACTATACTCTACCTTCTAGTAAATTAGTTATAGTCGTATAAGTAGTCTAGTTATAATATATATATAGTAAGAAGCTAAGATCTATTTTAGCTAGTATAAGACCTATAGCCTTATATAGAAGGGTAGCCTAAGCTAGGTCTATTAATAGTAGAAGGTTAGACTAATTATTTTAGTAGTAATTAATAAAGGGTTATAGTTAGCGTATAAGAACCTAATTAACTATCTTAGTAATTCTATTTATCTAAGAGTAATAGGCTAAATTAAAGTATTATTTAATACTAGTTAACTTATATAGCTCCTACGCGAAGGTTAAAATAAACTAAGGACCTTAATCTAATAGTATACTTTCTAGGTTTCTAAAGATATAGTAGACGTAATTATAAAAAAGTTAAGATACTCCCTTAGTATTAATTCCCTTTATATAAGGTAAACTAAAGGTTCTTTAGGATAACTAGTCTATAATAATAAGGATATAATTAAATCCCTTTTAGTCTCTTAGTATTTCCTTAAAATCTATAGCTAGGTATTACTAGGGTTAGTTAGGAATTAGTAGAGGATATAGAAGGCTAGGCGTCTTATTAGTAAATTTATAGTTCTAATAGTAGATATAATAGTTTTAGCTATATCTTTTAATTATATAAGTCTAGCTAGGCTAGTAATAGTATTACTATAATAGCCTTTATATTTTATTAATTCTAGGATAGGTAGTAATATAAGTAGTATATATTACCTTAATTATTCTTACGTAAAGGTTATCCTAGTTAGGAATAACTAATATACTATAGTAAAGAAGTAGTCTATCCTATAACTTCTAATATAATTTATTTTCTAGTTAAAGATAAGCTATTTCTCTCTATAGTTTAAGATCTAGGTTTTCTCTATTTACGTAGAGGAGTTTATTAATAAGAATTATTAATAGGGAAATTTCTAGCTCTATTATTACTAATAGAACTACCTAGGATATAGGGATAAGGCACTACTCTTATATAGCCTTTACTTTTTCTTTTTAAGTCTTAAGTTACTCTTACTTTCTTATAAGAATATCTATAATAATGTTCTCCTTTCCTAGTTAGTAGGTAAACTAGACTTAGTACTTAGTAAGTTATTTAGCCTATCTTACTTATCGCGCGGATAGTTAACACTTAGAAGTAAAATATTCTAATACCTAATAGTCTATAATTATAAGAAAAGGTTTATAAAGGCCTATAAGTATAGATCTCTATTCCTCTAGTCCTTATATAATAGCTAGGAGTTCTTTATTAGGTATTCTATAGTAGAGTTTAGTATCTAATATTACCTTAGAATAAAAGGATACTAGTTTCTATTCGTAATTATCTTAATATTATAAGAGAACTCCTATAACTACTCTATTACTTACATCTATTTCTATATAAGTATCTAGAGTTAGATTATAGTTTACTAGTAGTAATTTACTATATATTAGTTTCTTAAGGTTTCTAAAAGATTCTTCCTTAACTAGCCTAAGTTATTACTATTTTACTTTTAAATATAGTTTCTCTAGTAGCTAGCTAATTTATCTATAGTTAGAGAGGAATCTCTAATAGAAGTTATAGAATCCTAAGAAAGACTAAAGAGATTAAAGGGTTATAGGTAATTACTAGGTATAAATAGGTTTAATTTTTTATAGGTCTATTAATATACCCTTAGTAGAGATAATGTATCCTAGAAATTTCATATAAGTAGTTAAGAACTTACTCTTTTTTATGTTAGCTTATAGTCCTACTTTATATAATTATTATAGAACTTTAAGGACGTATTAAGTATATTTATGCGGGTTTTCTAAAATAATAAGAATATTATCTATAAAAGTAATAATGAAATTATCTAAATAGTTAAAGAGAACTTAGTTAATAAAATATTAAAAGGTAGTAGGCCTATTACTTAGCCTAAAAGGTAATACATAGTATTTAAATAATCTATATCTTATATAGAAGGTAGTATATTCTTTAGACTATTTTTAAAGGCGGATCTAATAGAAAGCTTACTAAATATTAAGTTTTATATAGACCTTTCCCTTACCTACTCTCTATAAGAGTTCTAAGATAAGAGGTAAAGGATATAAGTCCTTCTTTATCTAATTATTTAACTATTAGTAGTTAATATAAATTTACTAACTACCTCTAGGTTTTTTTACTACTAATACTAGAGAGGCGTAGGGTATATAGCTCTTAGTAATAAATCCTTTCTTTAAATTCTCCTAGATATATTCCTTTACTACGGCTAGCTATTCTAGAGATATTCTATAGAGGGGACTTATTAGTAGGCGTAGAGCATCCTTATATATAAGAGAAATTTAATAATTAACTCCTATATAATAGGGTAGTAGCTAATTAGATTCTTATTTTAAAAAGACATTATAGTAGTCTTTATATTTAGAGGGTAAATAATTATTAAGGTATTTATTAAAAGCTTCATCTTTATTAGCTTTATTAATATTATTAAGTATAATAGAATAAAGGTCTACTACTTCTATTAATGTTTTTTTAGGTAGGTTAATTTCTATAAGAGAGGTAAAAAAGGTTTCTTAATTATTAACTTTAATATTATTAGAGATATATATTAATAAGACTAAATAGTTTATCTATAGATCTTTACTTTATGCGGATAATTTTAGAATGTTTAAAAGATTTAAAAAAGAAATTTAGTCTAGAGAATCTAGCTAAATAAGTTATTAGTTATAGTAGTCTAGGAGAATATAATAATATGTAAGGAACTAGTAGCCTAGAATAATATTATAGCGCCTAATATCTAGTATAAAGGCGTATATTATAACTAGCTAATATTAAAAATAAAATTATAATTAATAAATAAAATTAAGTTTCTTATTTATGCGTTAGTTAAACCTAGAGACTTTAAGGTTCCTACTAGTAATCTTTCTTTTCTTAACCTCTAATTCTCTAAGTTATAGAAGAAGTTAGGGGTATAGAAAGCTAGATCTATTTATACCTATATCTACTAGGGTATAAATAGGTATAGCATAATTACTAGCTATAATTATAGTTTATATAGTAAATAGGTATCCTCTAATAAGGTTATAAATATTTACCTATAAACTAGTAATTTATAGGGCTCTAAGCTTAAGTCCTAGGGAGGAGACTTCCCCTAAGACTTATTATTTTCTAATAAAGAAGAGTATAGCTCTAATATTATATATTCTTCTCCTTCTTCTTCTATTATAGTATCTACTATCTTTACTTTAGTTTCTAGGTATTATTAAATAAGATGCCTAAATTTTCTATATTAATAGTAGGGTCTAATATTACCTTAAAGTTCTACTTTTCCTTTACGTATTAGATTTTCTATTATTATATAAGGAGTAGATCTCTATAATAGTCTTAAAAAAGGCTACTCTCTTAAACTTCTACCTATTAAAAGAGTAGATTTACCTACTTATTCCTATTATTATTTCTTTAAGTAGTCTACCTAGGATAATAAAGATATATTTCTACTATTTTAATACTTAATTATACTTTATATAATAGGGTATACCTTTTAAAGGTATTCTTTAAATAAGATATAGTCATCTTATTTAATTCCTACTAAATAAGTTTATAGTAGGGGATCTAATAAAGAGTTAAAATCCTCTTTCTATTATTTATATAGAAGATTAGCCTCTAAGGCTAGGTAAATAAATTCTAACTAGAACTTCTAAAGGTCTATAGGAATTTAATAATAGAGGTCCTTTAGCTTCTTCTTTATATCCTTTTACTAGTATAGATTCTTAAATACTTACTTAAGCTAGTAATATAAATTAGTATTAAGGACTAGATTATCTATCTTTATATAAGTATATAGAAATAGTACTAGATGCTATACTACCTTACCCTATATCCTAGAAAGAATGTAACTTATAATAGCTTCCTTAATATCTATAGTAGTACCTCTCTTAAAGTAGTCTTTATTACTATAGATTTTATTATTTATAAGTAATTACTAATACTTATATATAGGGTTTTAGCTATTTATTAATTTAGGTAGGTTAGATACTCTTAGTATATATTTCTTCTTCTTCCTAGACCTATTCTCTTCTAAATACTATAAACTTATTAACTTAATAGTATCTTTATATAATAATATTTAATAACTTATAATCCTTTCTACTAGGTTAAGGATAACTTATTTAAGAGTCTTAATTTATATTTTCACGTAGATTATAATATCCTATGTTTACCCCTTTATAAAGGAAGTAATCTTAGATTAATAGTTATTAGCTTCTTCTAGTAGAATATACCTAAAAGCTTCTTTAACCTAAAATTATATTATATAAAGAAGACCTTTTTCTTATAGTTACATATTAAGCTTAACTAGTAATAGGGAGTAAAAAGATTATAATAAGAAGGGGAGTACCTATCCTCTTCCTTCCTCTAATTTATAAGGTAACTTAGTACCTCTACGCGAGAGTATTTATTATTAACTACTAGACTCCTCTTAAGTACTAGTTATATAGGCTTAATTCTTAGCTATACTATCCGCGTATAGAATAGTCTTCTACTTTCTTATAAGTAGGTATAGGGAGGATACCTCCTTAATATTTATATACTATACTATAGTCTTATAAAGACTTCTATAGTTAATATATACTTAATACTCTTTAGTCTTTAGATAATACTAATACGCCTTACTAAGATAACTTAAATTACCTTCTTAAATAATAGGTAGTTATATATAAGGCTTAAGCTATATATATAGTATATCTAGTTTAGGTATTCTAATACCTCCCTTAGGTAATAAAAGAGTAGGATAGGGATAATACCTAGAATAATCTTCTATATCTATTATAAATTATTAAGTAGCTAATATATAGGCTTTTACCTAAAGGCTATCTACTTAGTTAGATATATATAAAATTAAAAGAACTTAATTAAAATTAAGTAGAAAAGAGATAAAGTTAAGTAAAGTCTTATTAATTATTATAAATATAGAAGATACTATATACTCTACTATCTTCTATATATATTTATATAAGAAGTAAAATAAGAAGTAGAATAAGAACTAAACTCTTTCTTTACTATACGAATTACTACTTTAGTTATATTATTATAATAGATGAAAAATTAATCTTCTTATTATTATGTAAAGTCTTATTAGCTATTAAGTAGGCTATATATCCTTAGAAGTATTTATTATCTATTAGTACTACTAGCTTACGCGGCTTAGTTATAATTAGCTATAGCTAGTTAAGTAACTTTAGCTTATTAAGTAATCACGTAATAGTATAGTTATAATATACTTACATTACTAGCGTCTAATAGTTATTACTACGTAATAGCTATTATAATAATATTCTAGGCTATTATCTAGCCTTAAAGACTAGACTTTACTATATAGCTCTATTAGTTTAAGATAGTAAACTATCTTATTATAGGCTTCTCCTTTATTAAATAGGGGGAATACCTATATAAACCTACTATAATAGTCTATAAAGGCTATATAGTAGAAGTATCCCCCTATTCTCTTAGGAGTAATAGGTTCTATAACATCTAGACCTATTTTCTTATAAGGTTTAGAGACTATAACTAGTATAGTAGATATAGTATACTTAGATTTAGCTAAAGAGTATATAGAATAGTCTATTTTACTACCCTTAATAGGTAGTAATACCCTAAGAGCTTCTAAGTTTATATGCCCTAACCTATTATACTATAGGTTTAAATCTACTATATATAAGTAATTTATAGTAGATTCTACCTTAGGTAGTATAAATAGGTTATTCTAAAGTAAAACTTTAGTATATATCTACTCTCTTTTATCTATAAGTCTTAAGTTCTTTATATCTAGATATATACTATATATATATAGCCTAGATATAGAGATAAGATTTATAGATAAATTAGGGATATAGAGAGTATCTAGAAGGGTTAGATTTATCCTTCTATTAGTATACTTAAAGGTAATAGGTATAGTACCTATTCCTTTAGTATAGATCTCTTCTTTACCTAGTTTTATAGGTAGATTTACTTCTTTTAAGGAAGTAAAGAGATCTTTATATCTAGATATATAGGCTATAGCGCTAGTATCTAGAATCTAGTTATTTAGGCTAGGACCTATAGTAAAATAAGAGGTATAACCTATAATATATAGGGTATCCTCTAAATCTATAGGACTACTATTATTTTCTTTACCCTTTAAATCCCTAGCTCTTTTATAGTAGTCCTTTTCTAGATAGCTATTCTTTTTATAATAAGAGTACTTCTTAGTACTCTTATTATTAGAAGTAGAGGCGTTCTTTTTAGAAGAAGATTTCTCTTTATTACTAGTAGTAGTAATAAGGGTAGTATTACTTTCTTCTTCTAGTTCTTAGTACTAAGACTCTTCTACTAGATGCTCTATAAGATAGTCTAGAGTAGTCTCTTCTTTTAGTCCTAGCTAGGCTATAGCGCTCTATAAAGAATAACTACTAGGTATATTACTAAAGAATATACCTAGTTTCTACCTCTCTATTAAGGCCATCTTAGTCTAAGATAATAGGTTTATCTTATCTAATAGATTAGCTACCTAGGTATTAATATCTCCTATATCTTTAAGGCTTAGTAGCCTTATAAAGTATAAGACTTCCTATAATAGTCCCCTAGATTTATATCTTTTTCTAAGGGCTTCTCCTATAGAACTTATAGTTCTATAATAGGTAATACTAGAATAAAGTTTAGGATCTATAGAGGTTCTAATAAAAGTCCTTATTCTAGTATTATTAACCTCCTAGGTAGAATCTTCTACTTTAGGTTAAGATTTAGAGTCTAGATAGGCTTTTAGCCCTTCTATAATTACTATATTATTTATAGTAGATTACTAAGACTCCTAGTTCTTAGGGCCTTTAAGTTTAGGAATAGTAGGGGATTCTTTTCCTATATTTCCTAGTAGAAGATATCCCTTTTTAAGGTATACTTATAGATTTTATACCTTATAGAGGTATTTAGAGTATAAAACTCTATATACTTATAGTTTTAGGTATAAACTATAAGTATATGAAGTCTTAGAGTTTATTAGGTACTAATAGGCCTAATATACCTAATAGGATGTAGGGAGTTTATTAGAGTATTAATGTTTTCTCTAATAACTTTACTAGGAGTAGAGGTATAAGGAATCTAATTTTAGATCCTTATCCGCTAAATTTCTCTCTTTAAAACAGTATACTACTTTACTTAATAAGTAAAGTATTCATCTTAATGCGGGTTAAAAATGTTTTAAAGTATTATAGAGTTTTAGTATTCCTTATACTAAGATACTAGTAGGAACTAGTATAAATAGGTAATACTTAGGCCTAATATAGTATAGAGGCCGCGTAGCTACACCTTATATTAATATAGTTAATAGAAATGTAAGGAAATCTAGGGAAAGGTAGAGAAAGGTAAAGAATAGGTAGTAAATAAGGCTATTCTAGACTATAAGAAGGTTCTAGAATAAAATCCTAGGTAGATATAGGCCTAATAGTCCTAGGAAAAATTTAATAGGCTAAGAGCCTAAGGATAGGGCTTAGGATACTAGTCCTTACCCTAAAAAATACCTTACTTATATATATAAGTAGGCTTTCCCTAGACTTCTTTATAAGTTTAGCTTAATAGCTATCTACTAAGATAGTCTTACTAAGCCTTACTTATAAGAGCGGTCTAGTATAGAAAGAATAGTATATTCTTTCTTAAGAATATAAGTAGGGAAGGAAGTAGAATCCTACTTATAGAATTATAAGGTAAGCTATATAGTAATCTATAGATTACTATTAGCTAGGCTTATAACCTATTAGTAGTATTCTATAAAGATAGGTAATATCTTTATTATATACCGTATAGTAGATAGTTTATAGTAGAGAATATAGTAGATTCTTTACTATAAGAGAACTTCCTTAGAGGACTAACTAGTAGGCTACCTAAGAGTATTTATATAGAAGAACCTATAGATTCTAGAGAGTTCTATCTCTAGATAATTAGTAATAGGTTCTTCTATTAATAGAAGACGATTTCTAATTAATCTAGACTAGAAGATTCTAGGCCTTAGTAATAAGATAATCTAGAGTAAGGGCTAGAATCTTAAAGAACCTATAGGAATAAGTTCTTTATAATAGAAGAGGTCTAGAAGAGTCTAGAGAAGTCTAGGCTTATTCTTAGGCCTCTAATAACTATTTTATATAGGAATACTTCTATTAATTTATATAGTAAGATAGCTTATATAAAGTCTAGTACTAGTAGGTATACTATCTAATTATCTTAAAAATAACTAATAAATAGATATACTCTTAAATTAATTAATTAGTTTATAATTTCTATACTACTATTTATTTATAAGTAATATACTAAGGTAAGTTTTACTTATATACTAGTTAGCCTATATAACTTATCCTAGAAAGCTAAGATAAATTATAGCCCTTAGTTAGAAATAATTATCTCTAGAGCTCTATATATATACTAAATTTACTTATAGAATAGTTTAGCTACTCCCTAAGCTATAATACTCTTATAGTAGAGTAGGCTAAATACTTATTTACTTAGATAGTTAATAACTATAAGTATAGTATTATACTCTATATAGTCCTTTAGTATTTCCTTAAAATCTATTATAATATACTACTATACTTAGTCTAGTATTAGTAGTAGTTTTAGTAGTCCTAGAATCTTATCCCTAAAGTTTATTAAATATTAGTATATTATATATTCTTAGATAATTCTTTAATTATCTAGCCTATACTAGGCTAGTAGTAGAATTATATTAATATCTTCTTTATCTTTATTTATCTAGGATATATAAGAATAGAGGAAGAATAGATAGACTTAATTAGTTTTATATAAAGGTTACCTTATATAGGTACTAATAGTTAGCTAAAATAAGTAAGTAGGCTATTCTTTAACTTCTAGTTATTATAATTTATCTTTACCTTATTTCTCTAGTCCTATAGTATAAGGTCTATCTAGTTAGCCTAGAGTATTTAGTTAATTAGGTCTAGTTTATTATAAGGTAGTAGGGCTAATACTACTATACTAACTAACCTAAAAAGGTATAGTAAGTAAGATAGCTACTATCTTACTTAGTTAGTCTATATATTAGAGTAGTAGCATAATACTATCTCCCTCTTAGAGGAATACATCCTTATATTTAACCTATTTAGCTGTAAAGTAGACGCGAGTTAGTACTAATAGGGAACTAGTCTACTAATATATAGGTACTAAGCTAGTTAGGGGATAAGGCTAACTAGTAGGTAGTATAATAAAGGCTATAATAGCTATAGAAACGTAGTATATATATATAGTAGTAAAAGTATAGCATGTACTAGGTATATAGATTACGTAAGTATGCTACTTACTAATATATATACCTCTAAGTAATAACCTAAATTTAGCTTATACCTATAAGAGTAATTTAACTAGGACTTAAACTATTAACCTCTAGGTAGGTATAAATCTTACTTACTCTATAAGGTAGTAGGGCTAATACTACTATACTAACTAACCTAAAAAGGTATAGTAAGTAAGATAGCTACTATCTTACTTAGTTAGTCTATATATTAGAGTAGTAGTATAATATTTATACTCTTAGTTAAAGCTTATAATATTAATATCTATATCTAAAATATTATTAGAGGGAATTAGATATATTATATAAGATATCTTAGCCTTTATCTTCTAGGTTTATAACTTCTTATACTTATAAGTAAGAATATCTACTATAATATTCTCCTTTTCTAGCTAGTAGGTAAATTATATAGTAAACTTAGTAATTTTCTCTAACTAATAAGCTTATCTAGCTATAAGGGCCTTTTTTATTAAGAAATACTATAGTACTAAATAGTCTATAAGGACTAGAAAGGGATTTTATAGGCTAAGTAGTATACTTCTCTACTCTTATAGTTCTTAGATAATAGCTAAAAGCTCTTTATTATAAATCTTATACTATATCTTAGGGTTAGATATTACCTTAGAGTAGAAAGTAACTAGTTACTACTCTTTTATAGGTTATCTCTATAAGAGGACTCTAGCTACTACTCTATTACTTATATTAGTTTTAATCTAGGTTTTATATAAGAGGTATAGTATACTAGTACTATATTACTAGCTATTATTTTACGTAGCTAAAAGAAAGATTCTTTTTTAACTTCTTCTAGGAGGTACTACTTCTACTTAGAACTAAGTTTCTTAAGTAGATAAGTAGCTTATCTATATTCTAGTATAAAGTTATAGTAAAAGTTATAAAACCTAAGAAAAGATTAAAGTTTCTTTAAGGTAGTAGGTATTTTCTATATTTATATAGTCTAGGCCTTTTCTAGGTCTATAGTAATTCTCTTAGTTAAAATAATATATCCTAGAAACTTTATATAAGTAATAGAAAACTTAGACTTTCTAATATCTACTTAAAGGTCTATATTATATAGAATTATAAGTACTATACTTATCTAGAACCTAAGAGCTAACTAGGTAAACGCTCTTCTAAATATTTAGAGCTATATAAATAATAATACTAATAATACTATAGGCTACTTCCCTAATAAGCTACTTTATAGCTTCTAGCTATAGGAAGGTTTATTCTTAATTAATATAAGTATTTAGAACTATAATAATATTATTTAATAACGCGCTAAGTACTACTATAAAGCTTCTAATACCCTTAACTAGGCTACTACTAAAATAAAGATATAATATAATTCTAAGTATACCCCTCTAACTCTCTAAGAAGGGAATCTTACCTATATTAAACTCTATAAGGAATATAAGATAACTAATATAGGTATATCTTATAAGTTTAGCCCTTAATAAATAGGACCTTTCCTAGTTCTATATATCTATAGCTACTAGGCCTATAAACTCTACCTTCCTAATACTATAAAGATCTATCTAGTAATATTAGTAGAGTATCTTATTCTAGTACCTTAGAAGTAGGACCTATTTAATTACTATAGCTATCTACTTATCCTAAAGGGTATTTATAATAATAATTAATATAAGATTAATTATATTAATACCTAAAGAGTACTTTAAGGGAAGGTATAGTATTATATTTATTAGGCTAGCTACCTAGGTAATTCTAGTAAGTAGCTATATAAAAATAACGTCTCCCTAGACCTTTATAATACTTATAATAAGGATTACCTATATACTATACCTATACTTAATTAGTAGTCTTAAAATACTAATCCTATAGCCTAAATAATATAGCTATAAGGATACCTATAAATCTACCTACTACCTAATTCTAATATACTAAAGCGCCTATAAGAATACCTATAAATCTACCTACTACCTAATTCTAATATACTAAAGCACCTATATAGATATCTATATAAGATAGGTAACTAAAGTACCCCTAAGGTAGTAGAATCTAAGGCCTCTACTTATATAACCTAGTACTATAATAATAAATAGAGTACTTCTAAGATAGGCTCTAAGGCCTCTACTTATATAGCCTAGTACTATAATAATAAATAGAGTACTTCTAAGATAGGCTCTAAGGCTTCTACTTATATAACTAATAAGTATATTATAAATACTATAACTCTAAGAGCTAACTAAAAATAAGCTTATCTTCTAATTATATAGGTTTTTACTATTTTAGGTAATTTATAGTACTAAGAATAGCGCCTTTTTTATTTTATTAGAGGGACTACTATAGTTCTAGTATATAAACTACTACTAGATAAGGTAGACTAGTACTAGTACTAATAAGTAAGATAAGTAGCCTCTACTAAGGCTACTCTACCTACTTAGATAGATAATTAACCTTACTATTACCTCTATATCTAGCTAATACTATAATATAGAGAATAAGATAAATTTTTCCCTTATTATATACTTAATTATATATATAGATATATCTACTTATCTATAATTTCTAATTCTAGTTATACTAGCTATATTAGATTAGGTAAGTAATATCTAACTAATTACTTATTATATATTTAGATATTTCTAAAGCTAATATAGCTAGATATTAGATTATCTATTACTAGTACCTAGACTAAGGCATAATATAGATACCTTATTATAAGGGCTATACTAGAGTTTAGTATAAAAGAGAGTAGAAAGAGGCCTAATATAGTAAAGTAATAATATATATAAGATAGAATAGACTAGGTATATAGAGTAAAATTAAGGGTTCTATTATAGTTATTATAATACCTATTACGTTATATAGTAATATAAGTTAGATACTAGTAATATAAGTATATTATAACTATACTATTACGTAATTACTTAATAAGCTAAAGCTAATTATAACTAAGCTATATAAGCTAGTAGTACTAATAGATAATAAATACTACTAAGAATATATAGCCTACTTAATAGCTAATAAGACTTTATATAATAATAAGAAGATTAATTTTTTATCTATTATAATAATATAACTAAAGTAGTAATTTATATAGTAAAGAGAGAGTTTAGTTCTTATTTTACTTCTTATATAAATAAATATAGAAGATAGTAGAGTATATAGTATCTTCTATATTTATAATAATTAATAAGACTTTACTTAACTTTATCTCTTCTCTACTTAACTTTAATTAAGTTCTTTTAATTTTATATATATCTAACTAAGTAGATAGCCTTTAGGTAAAAGCCTATATATTAGCTACTTAATAATTTATAATAATAGTAATATAATATAATACGCCTTAGTAGGTAATAAATAGAGGCTAAAAGCTCTATAACCTTACTTATTTAGGTATTAGGTAGTATAGTAGGGCTAGAGACTTTATTATATAGAATATAGTACTATTAGCCTTAACTAACTATTAAATTATAGAAATCTAGTAGATTAGAGAGTAGATATATTAAAGAAGATTAGATAGAGGTATAAGTATAGCTATAGTATTAGTTAATAGTAGTACTCTAAGTAGTAACTTAGAGTTTATAACTACTATATCTAGGATTACTACTTATACTTAAGGGCCTACTATCTTCTTATCTATCTAAAGGTCTATATAAGTAGTATAGATCTCTAGCTTTATCTTAGGCTTACTTACTTACTCCTAGACTTACTACTATTAAGTATTTCTATAGAAATACTTTTCTAGTAAATATATAATATTTCTATAGATATTAATTAAACTACCTTAAATAGTTAGAATATAGGTAGGATATAGGAATAGGTAATAGTACTTACTTAAAATAAAAATAGAGTACTATATAGTAGTAGTAGTATAGAGGTAATAGAATAGACTAAGTAAAGTTTTACTTTAGAATATTAATATATAGAGTAGAGACTATAATACTATTATTAAGCTAGATATAAATTTTTAGTATATTTAGATATATATAGAGTCTTTATTACTCTCTAAGATAGTAAGTAAAAAGGACCTAAATAGGGTAGAGCTAAGAAAAGTAGGATTAGTAGTATTAATATTAATAGCTAGAGTAGTTTATATAGATACTTTTAGTATAAAAAAGGTGTTCTAAGAGGTTAAAGACACGTAGGTAATTAAATAACCCTAGCGCCTCGCTCTTAATCTAAGTTACAGGGTATAGTAACTAATTTTCAGGCTTAGTCATGTGTGGCCTGTAAAGTAACTGCGGCCGAAGCCTTCCAGCGCCTTGCGCGTGAGAAAAATGAGCCTTGACACCTACTCCTCTTGTTGCCGTTCCCTATCCGCACTATACTTATATTTCTCCACTGATGTTCCCTCTCTCGCCGATTTGTAGTCGACCGCGCGCACGCGAAACGCTAACGCCTGTCTGCACAGCACTCAGACTCAGACTCCCACATTGACATGTCCTCTCACCCATTCCTCATCAACCATGCGCACGCGAAATGCCGTCATGTCGAGCCTACTAATCAAGTGCTAGTGCAGCATCATAGACACAGGACGCGGGCGGCAGTGCTCCCAAGAATGTCCAGCCACTCAGCGCGCGAAGTGGCAGATCTGCGAATCAGACTAACCCGGACTGACCCAGTTTGCAAGTCATAACCAATGTACTGATAGCCTAACAGCTCAAGACCCTCAGCTAATTGTGTACCTGCGCAGGCGCGTCAGCGAGGTGGCCAGATGACCAACATTCTAGACGGACAGAAGGCGCGGGCCTGTTCTGGGCGAGAAATGTCCGGTTGGGCTGGAAGTGACGGCTGTGCATCTCAACCATCACGAAAATTTCCGACCAATTTCCCATGCCCCGAGCCTGGCAGCAAGATCGGAAGGGTCTGGCTATGCATTGATGTAGGATTTGTTTTGGGGCGAGGCTTTGTAGCGAAGGCGGAGGTCAATTAGGCCGAGGATGCGATGCGTGACGAAGGGAGCGGGAGTGGAAACGATCGACGCAAAGAACTGAGAGGATGCGGCGGGGGAAACAACTGGGTTGTTGTAGAAGCGCTTGAGCGATGGATTCTCACTCCGCGGCAGGAAAAAATTAGCCTACGGATAAACAGAGAACGCGTCGTCGTTTTCTCACCACGGCCTGGAGCTTTTGCAGTTCGAGACAAAGCGTTCCCATGTTTTCGTGGGCCTGTAGCGCCCGGCTCCGCAAAGGCCAAGCTGCTCTGATCGACGACATTGCCCTTGGCCTCCAAGACGCGAGTGTCCCACTCCGACCGGCGCACTTTCGCTCCGGTTGCCAGAATTTGTTGCTCTTCAGGATGCGAACGAGGTGATGTTGGCCGGGAAGAAGAGAGCTTAAAGGCGTTGCAGTCGATGCGAGGACGAGGTGGGGAGTAGAGACGTGACCGCGGGGGAGGAAGGTGGCGGACAACGAGCCATAGAGCGACTTTCGACACAAGACCAGAGATGCGCTTGAGGAAATTGGGTTGTTCGATGCGGGGAGAGATGGTGTTTCTTGTTTGTCACAGCGCTGGTCGGGCACGGTGGGGGTCGAGTGGCAGCGCGGGTGACGTCATCTCCAGTATTTGTTGGTACGAACAAACTACCAACAGACTGAGCACGGTCCATTCTCGAATTTGTTCGTACCAGCAAATGCGATTAGTGACGCATCACCTGACACACCCAGCCGCGATTGCACCCAGTAGACTCCTTGCATCGCGACTTATCAGCAGCACCGGACTGGCCACTTTGAGATTGCAAGGAAACGGCTCCTTGAGGGTATCGCCTACGTACTAACATGCCTACCAGATGTCGAGCCCCGGCGAGTCTCACGCACGTCCAGCCAACGCCGACCGCTTCGTCTCCGAAATGCTCTGCAGCGTGTCTTCGCACATCAAACAGAGAGCAGCCACAGCACCAGCTCCAACACCACAGCCCCACAGCCCTACAGACTTCAATTCCACAATCTCGATTATGCTGGTGCGACGCCTCGTCAACGTCAACTCATATACCCTTTACGCGATGCGCACGCTTGCTTTTCCCCAAGACTCTCGCCGACGCCGCGACCGCCATCATAGCCCAAGAAGAAGGATCTTAGGTTTGAGGCATTCAGATAAGCAGTCACTTTTGCACTCGGTCAATCTGAAACACCTCGCCGAGGCATGCGAGAAAGAGGGTTAGGGTCAAGTCCGAGGCGCGACAGGTCACGGAGCATGACACCTCTACCCATCAAGCTGAATGACGAGCCGCGCAGGTCGTTAGCGGCCATTCCATCGTCCTTTGGTTGAAATACACACCGCGAGAGCCCTGCACAAGTGGCCTGCCCGCATGCTTAAGTCGACGCCTGAAACAGCGCGCGCCATAGCCTTCTACGCCGAACGTCCAATTTGCCAGCCGGCGTGCAAAACTCCTGATGTGACCGCCGGCGGGCGGGGCAGGGCGGGACGCCGCCCCAACTGAGCTTCAGCAGCACCTCCGCTTCAACTTCTTCTCCACCACATCTTCATCTGCATCATCTTCCATCGTCATGCTCTAAATGCCGTTGCCATTCAATCCACAATCCGACCTGCGACGATCGCGTCCGACCTCTTCAACCGCGAAGTCGTTTCTGTCGCCCCATCTTGACTCAACCCACGTCGCCCGCCTACCGTTCTCTGCAAATGCCGAAGCCTACGCCGCCCCATCTTGCTTCGTGATGTGAAATTCCACGATGTCTCGACGCTGTCAATATCTGGAAGTTGCACACTTTGTGGCTATGCGCGACGCACGGCAGAAATTCCCGCCACCAGCACCATACCCACCGAGCCCGAAGGTTCTGCCCTTAACGCAAGGTCTTTGGGCTGAAGACGGTGGGCCTGCGTCTTGTACTAATAATAGCAGGGCACAGAGGTACTGCTGCGGCGAACGGCAACAGTCGTTGCTGCAAGGAGGGACACGGGTCGCAGAAAGAATGAATGACTGACGACCGAACGGCACTTTTGCGAGGGATGCCTACGACGGAACATCCCTGCCGCCCCCGAGACCCGCGGCGAAGCCATCAATCAGCCTACGCAGACCCATTTGCCGGCAGTGAAGATGCGCGATGTTGGATGGACCGGGATGCATCAACGTCATCCCGCCGCTTGCCTTATTTTCCCGGAACAGAAAGTAGCTATCGTTGCAAATGACCTTGACCCGCTGTCTGGTCAAGTTGGTCGGCAGGCTGGCTTTCTCCTCGCCTTTGCGCACGTCTGCTTCTGTAGGTCTCTCTCCGGCCACCAGCTCATCCGCAATGGCATTGTCCAGTCCGTTCGAGACCCCAAGTTGACGGAAAAGTTACGCCGCGGGGTTAACAGTTTGGCTCCCCGGCAGCGGCGAGTTCGGCCTGGCTAAAGACAGGCGTCGCGCAGGTGTCGGTGCCGTTGAAGGTGGCTTCCACTCACCGCGAAATTATTGCTTGGAAGTAGAAGTGGAGAGCGTGCGGAGGTGAGACCAGGTGCTGCGGTTGGTGCTGTGGGGCCTGGGAGGGAGGAGGCGCGATGGAGAGGCCGGGCCTCCGCTTCTCTTCGCAACACCAACAACTCCCACCTCTGCCTCCAAGCTTCACCATCAGCCGACGACCGCCAGACACTAGCATTGACAGAGCAAGATGAAAGCAAGCTGAACGAACGACATTTGAGCCACGAGCCGACAAGAGGATAAGACGCAGGCTTGCACAAGATACCCTGCAGGCATTCTGCTGCCTGGACGAATGTTCCCACTGTCGCTCGCACACCGGAAGTTCTGCTGTGCCGATGCTGTCCTCAATTCTCTACTAACGCGCTGCCAAGTCAAGGCCAAGTCCGCCGGCGCGACAAGCGATGGACCACAAGAAGAGACGCGCAGGCTTGCACATGATACCTTATACGCAACTGCTGCTGCTTGGTCAACCGTTTTCTCCACTAGAGACTCCGCTGTACTAGGACTGATTGGTGTGCTCATTCTCGATGAAGTCCGCGGCAGCTTAGTGCAAGTCCTTCCGCGCACAATTGAGTCGGGTCTGTTATTGCTCCATTAACCCCTTGTCCAACATCTAGCTAATTATTAGAGGCAGTCAGAGACGCAGATTCCCGGGAAATCATCACAAATCAAAGCCGCCGCTTCTGTCGCTGGTTTAGCTGGCTCGCAACGCCCGTCTAGAAACACGATGCAATTCCCTACTTCCCGCGATACTGACGACAAGCCGAGTTAACGCAGATTTGATGCCTCCGCGGGACCTCAATGCCGTTGTAAACACTGTGGGATACTTCTCTAAAGCTCTCGTTACGTAGAATGCCTAAAGTTTCATCGGTGCAGACGGCATCAGCACTGGCTGGAGTTCCTCGATCCCGAACTACAACCCCATTGAGTTTGTCCAGAACCTCGAGACCTGCATAGCCGGTAGCTCCAAAGAGGACATGAAACGAATGATACCGTGGTTTAGGAGCGAATATGTGGGCGCTCAGAGAAGCGAAATAGGGAAGCGAGACGGCGGTAGTAGTAGTGGTGCAAAATGGCGGATTTAGAAGGGGATAAGGGGATAAGGCTACTCACAAAGATCTCGTTGGTTTCAGTCTGAATCTGCATCGTTAGTTGCTGCTCCATGTCTGCATGGCATTTAAAGAGTCGGTGATGGCCGGCTTCCTAGCTGAAGTGACTCATGGTTGGCGCGTCGCGTGCGCTGGTGGCTTCAGCAGAAAACAGAATGACAACACAGGAAAAAGGAAATATTGACCATTAGAATTGCAGCCTCTCGGTGCACCGGCAGAATCAATGATGGATGACATCGCCTGAGGTCTCGGTGGTTGTGGTCTGAGTGTGATTTGTTCAACTCGCGACTTCCTTCGCAGGTCCGCACATCTTCTTGTTCCCCCATCCTATCATTCCCTCTACTGTTGAACTTGATCCGCTGTCCGTCCTCGCCAGCGCTGCTTTACCATCAAGTCTCCTTTCTGTAGCGACACAGCTGAGGCGAGAGGGACGGATTCATTCGCGTTGAGAGAGGTGTGAGTGGAGGCAAAAGGCAGTCAGTCCGCGACAAGGTGTCGACTTTCTAGGTCTGGGCACTCCTCTCGCGACCTCCTTCGTGGTCAACTCTGCCATGGTCTCCGCGATCATGGGCAGCGCGCCTTGTTTTAAATTAACCGGCATTGCCACCGACCACAATTTCCCGAATTGTTGCGGCCATTCAACACTTCCTCTGCTTATCAGTCCTCGCGCCGCTTGTCACTGCCGCCCAGCTTGGCCACTTTCATTTCTCCGCCCTGGGAAAGCCAGTCCGGGTAGTTGCGCCGTTAAGCCAGTCCATGGCTTAGTTTCATCTTAACAGAGTGGGTGGTCGAGCCAGACAGTGTACAGCAAAGCGTCGTCTACTCAATTACGGGCATCACCACATCGACCAATCCGCCTATTCCGTTATGAAGCTCCTCACTGAAATTATTGAAAATGATAGGCTCTGGGGTTTCGACAGTATCCTTTAATTCTCTACCGCGCTTAGAATTAGGGGCAGGCTATTAATAAATATAGTTAGTACTTTTAATAACAGCCTTATTCTTCTTGCCGCGTAAGGAATATCGAGCAGGGGAGGTTCTTTATTCACTTCAGCAACAAAAGCTGATACATTTTCAGCGATATACTCCACTTCGATGAGGTTTGCACCGCCATGAGGTCATCTCTCCTCTAATTTACAGGCGGCAATCGATGCTGAAGACTCGATAGCGCCATGACCGACTTTGCGCCCGTCTACGGAGACAGCGGAGATGATGAGGGAAACGAGTGCGGCGAGGGGTGATGGGAAGTGTGGCACATAAGGCAGTACGAGTCGATTTGCTGTTTACGACTGGCCGCGTGGAAGATATTCTTGTTGATGACTTGGCCACACTGCGCCGATTTGGCCCACCGCTTGGTCTTTACAGAGGTCTTCGCACCCTCTTCATCAATGCTAGGAATGACCGAGGTGGCAATCGCTTTCGTCCCTTGCGATGTTGTCTAACGGACGGACGATGTGCTTAGAGGCCTGGATCCCTTCGACTTGTGCGCCCTGGCGTCGATCTTGATCTTTTTGTTTTAGACATGAGCGTGCATGGATGACGAGACGCTCCGAACACTTTCATATCTCTAAATAGACGCCTAGCAGCCAACGAAGACGAGCCAAGTCTAACTTCGCTATCCTTGAACATGTCGGGGCCGCAGGTCTCGCACTTCAACAGCCATCCCGATCGGCCAGTCGCAGCTTGAACCAGTTTGCTCCCTTCATTGAGGGAGTGTCTAGTCACAACTTTGCCTGCCGCTGACTTGTACTGCGAGTGGGAAGTGCTTTGGCAATTCCGCGCCCTAATGCTGCTCTTTGAATTTGCGCCAATTAGACGCGCCGGCTGCAACTTCAGACTGCGCGTGCTGTAGATGATTTCATATTGGTAGAGAGAAGCCAAATACACGTGACAGCTGTAACTTTAAACATCGCGAGCTGGCATCATAAGCCGGGGCGCGTGTGGATGGAGGTAAAGAAGGAAATAACTCCTGACTTCAAAGCCAATCAGGTGCACCTGCAACAAGTTCAAACATCACAAGCCGAGATTACAAGCCGGCGTCGCAGCATCAGTCTTGATCTTGGTGTTGTGCACATGCCGGGCAACCCCGTGGATGACAATTGCAGGTTCTTTCATATGAGCAAAGAGAAGAAGTAAGTACTCCTGAACTCTAGCCAATCGGGTGCGTCAGCTGTAGCTTCCCACACCGCAAACCAGCGTCACAAGCCAACGTCGGCGCAGGCATGTGCTCAACAAGGTGCGTGACTAGGTCTACATGAGCAAGGAGGGACAGTCATTCAATAAGGAGTTCAGAAACCTAATCGCCTCGCAAAAAGCCTAGGCGACGCGAACACGGCTAATCAGTGTTATTGGGCAGCCCACTCAAGGACAATAGCAGCATGTAGGTGGGGGCAACGTGCAAAGACCTCGGAGCCCTGGCGGCATCATTGTCGGTGTAAGTGTTATCGGGCGCATTTATGCGTCGTTCGTTGGTACTTGATCGTACTGCGGCCAAGAAAGCTACCCGGAAATGTTCTCTGGAGAAGTAAGTAAATGATGACAGGAGCGATTCCGTCAAGGCCTACGAAAATGCGGATAGAGTGTAATTGAAGGAGTGAGATGATAGCAGAAGCTGGGCAGCAAAGTCCTTTCGCAGCCAAAGAATTCAGCCAGCTTCACAAGAGTGAAATGCATCAGCCACGGGAGAGGAAGTGGGGAACGAATGGACTATTGCCAGAGTCTATAAAGCGAAGTGTTTGGAGGAGAGGCCGCGGGAGAGGTACAGGGAAACGAACGACTCCCAGCCTGCGTCTGGCGAAACTTTTTGGACCAACAAGTGGAATGTTTAGACGAGCAGTGACACGCAGCTCCGGATCACAGGATTTTCATCGTCCCCAAGCCCATGGCTCACGGAATATCTTCATCTTTACATCACACCCTCTTCCCAGTATCCGCGTCTTGTCTCGAATCAATGATTTTCTTCCCCGGAAGAATCACTAAGATGACGAGCAGATCGCCAGCGGTGCCAGCATAGCAAAGCTGGAAGGCAAATGCATGACGTGTCCGTTAAACGCCACGCCCGCTTCAACAGTAAATCAAGCTACACGCGGCAGAATCGTCACCTCCGCTGTGCATGGAAAGGGGCAAACGAGACGGCGAAAAAATAGGGCCAGAGCGAAGGGAGGAACCTTTGGAAAGTGTTGAATAAGTGCAGCGCTGCACTTCTCCACAGCAGACGAACAAACGGATACCCAGAGACCAAACAAATCACGTGACGACGAACATCTCCTCTCCCCACACACACATACATTCAGGACTCCTTCTCGGCACCAATCAAAACCGGAAACCCGCCAAACTTGTAAAAAGCAGCACCAAGGCACCTCGCACGAGCAAACTCAAACTCCGCCGCAGCGAGGTCGTCGTCGTCGCCAAACACGCAAAAAACCGCCCCGCTCCGAACCAGCCGCCGCGCGGCACGTCCCAGGTCGACCAGCTCGTCCACCATGTCCGCGTCGCCGTTGACCTGCAGCCGCGTGTTGACCCAGCCCCGCACGTACTCGACTTGCTTCCCGGGGTCGAGCGGGAAAGGCGCTGGGTCCCATGTGCAGCGGCGGCGGTGGCCGCGACGGATTGCATCTTTGGGGTTAACCTCCTCCTCGCCGTCCTCCTTATCAACCGCGCCCGCGATGACGCGCTGCGCGATGCGATCGCGCGTGATGTCAAAGTTGTGCTGCGTCTGCTCCCGCTCCGGGGTGCACGATCCGCCGCCGGCATCGGTGAGACTGCGAACCGCGAGGCGCGCGGCGAAGCCCAGGTCGAGCCAGTCGGCCAGGTGCGTCTCGTGGGCGCTGGGATCGCAGCGGAGGGCTCGGTGCAGCAGCGCGACGAGGTCGAAGAAGATGGCGTTGGCCTTTGTCAGCTCCATTCGCCATAGCGACGTCAGTGGGGCGGAGAGGCGAGGCGCGGTCATGTCGGGCCGGCTGAACGATGACGTTTCGTTGTAGTAAGACAAGCTGTTGCTTCGGTCAGCCCGTGCGTCTGCTGTTCCGAAGCTGATACCAGCACTGCTGCTGCTCGTTCCCAGATGGCTTTGGCCTTTTTGTGCATTTGCAGCGGCGGCCCATTGGTAAACGTCGTCAGTGCCAACCGGCTCCGTCGCTGCGGTGGCGGCACTCAACGCATCCAAGTGTTCCTTGAGCAGCGGCTCGCGACGCCCGGGCGGCGGCGACGCTGAAGAAGCAGCCTTGCGCTTTTTGCTGTTGGGCGTCGAGGGAATATGCCAGCCGATGGCTTCGTCGGGCGACTCGTAGACGACAGCGGCAGCGTCCTGTACGGGCGATGGCGAGAGGAGAGGCTTCGTTTTGTCGGCAGCGGTGGCACCGCATTCGCTGTATGCAGGCGGATCCGCGTCGACGTAGGGGTTCCAGCCGTGGTCGCGGGTCCACTCGTCCGTGGTGACGGGGTAGTGATGCCAGCAATTGATGGCTCGCGTCGCACCGTCTGAGCCTGGCGCGTCAACGTTGATGGGGAGGTCCGCAAGGCTACCTTGGAGCGCTGCATCGGCCAAAGCATGCAGAACTTGCTCCGCAGCTGAGTCCCTGGCGACGTGCACGTCGACTTGTTTGGCGGTTGTCAGGCTCCGTAGGCATGTCACAAGATAGCCGGGGGAGTCATCGAGGGGCTTTTGCATTGGTCGGCGGGGCACGGGCATGACGGCAAACGGTGCAGCATCAAGCGCAAAGGCAAAGCGGACGTGTGGGACAGGAGGGGCACCAGGTAACGGGGGGTCGCCATCGATTGATGAATTGGTCGCTGACAACTTCGTCTTTGCAACTGGTAGTACCACGACAACATTTCTTGTGGCCTTTTTCCCCCTTGACGTTCGACTTCGGAGTGGAACATGTATGCCAATCACTTTGCGCTGTGAATTGTTGACGCCATGCCCAATCCAAAGCGTCAAGTCTGTTTCCGAAGGTATCCCGCTACCCTGTTGGACTCCATCGAGGCGACCAAGACACTGGTAAGAACCCGAAACCTGGCGCCGCCATCCAAGCACAGCCGGCGAGTCTTCAACCTCCCATTGTATCTGCGTATCTTTGGCCTGCAGCATCGTATGTCGGCGTTTCGTTGTGCGTCGGCGGCGAGGGGGTTGGGGTCGGAGTGTGTCGGGAACTAAACGGTCAATCGATCAGCTTTGGTCAGCGACGTCGCCGCTCCGCTTGCCTCGATTCAAGGTGCTGGTGCGAACAAACGCGGCTCACGGGGCTTTCCTCGTTCCTCAAGTCGCCGTCATCGAACGAAGCGAGGAAGAGGCGCAAGCGCGAACACACGCCGCTCACAGGGCACGGATTGAAGTCGAGGGGCCAGTCACATATCGTGGCTCACGGGGCTTTCCTCCAGAACACGTCGCAAGGCGTCAGAGACGGGGCGACGTGGACAGAGGCGCAAGCGCGAACACACGTGCGGCTGGCCGACGAAGGAGAGGAGACGACGAGTTGAACAGAGCGGGTGAGGCGAGAGTGGGGATGAGGCGATCGATGAAGACGAAATGGATGTCGAGGCGATGGGGGGCGAGATGGAGATGGAAGGGATGGTGGAGAGATGGAGATGGAGATGGAAAGAGATGGTGGGGGAGATAGAGAGATGAAGATGTCGGGTGTGGGCGGGTCGAGGCCGCCGAGGCGGGCCGGTGGGAGGCTGGGGCTTGGCAGAAGGATGACGTGATCAAAAAGCATCCAATCACGGCAATCGGAATTATCATCACGTCACGCACGGCAGCCGAACACCAACCGGAAGCCATCTACAACCTACCTTACCTTGCCATTCCAGTTCTTCAACTCAAACCAGCTTACCTGCGCGGTTGACTCGTCTTCAAACCACCAATGCGATTAATGCAGTTGTCGACACCTACCTTCGCGGTCGCGACCGATTGCAACATGAGCCGAGTCGCTTCTCGCTGGGCGCTGTCGTGCATCGACGTCCTGCCCAGGCTGTCGACGTTAATCACGGCTCGGCTGCCGCTGAACATGTCGAGCGTACTGCAGGAGATTTTCGAATCGCTCTGGGCGTCGTTCTCGCCTGTCACATCTCTCGCTGTCGGCTTTGCCGCTGCATGACAATTTGCGGTCGGTTTGACTGTGTTGTCCCTCGCGGCTCTGCGCTGCTTCGTGATTTGTTTGCTGTCATCTCTCCCCTGCAGCTGACTTGTGTCCTTGCTTTGGTGCAGTCTGGATCCGCCCTTGCTGCTGTGGTGCATGTGTGGTTGGTGATCTGCCCCTGTGATGCTGCAGCAATTTTCTGGCTCGTAGCTCGTCGGGAAGGTTGGCCGAAGGTTGCTATGCTGAGTTGGAATGGTTGACCGAATGCTCCGCTGCCAGTTTGTTTGCCCCGCTGCTGGGCTGACTTGCCTGGCCGCACGGACCTCCATTGGCGGATTGGCCAAACACTTATTTGCCAGATGCTTCACCTGTCGGCTTGCCGAATGCGCCCGGGGCCGTCGCCGCATGGTGGTGCAAGTCGTGAGCGAGCCGGGCCAGGCGGAGCGGCAACCGAGGAGGCAAGATGCGAGCTGCCCAGCGAGGGAGCGTTGCACAGACAGCCCAAGCAAGGGGACGAGGGCCGGAAGCAAAGATGCGAGCCGTGCATCAAGGGAGCGCTGCACACAGCCCGGGCGGTCCAGAGAGTAGAGGACGACGATCGAAGGGACAGCCTGCAAACCGCACATTAGCCCAGGAAAAAACACGATGACCGAGAAGGCGAGATGCGAGCCGCGAAACGAGGAAACGTCGCACAAGCGGCCCAGGCAAAACTTACAATCAAGGAGACGGCAAGATACGAGCTGCGCATTGAGAGAATGCTGCACACCAGGCCGCGCAAAGCGTCGAGTTCGTCAGCGGTGAGGGCGATGACCGAAGTCAGCACGGTATGTGACGCGACCCGGGACCCAGCGCGCTAAAGATGCCGAACTTCAAAGTAGGCGTCGTGAAGGACAGCGTGAGCGTGCCGGGCGAGGGCAGGCAGGCCATGCAAAAGGACGACGACCGAGCAGGCGATCGCGCAACGAGGGAACGCTGCATAGACAGCGCCGGGAAAAGGAAGACGACACGGTGAGATTATCAAGTCCCGGCCGATGTTGCCTGCGTCTCTTTGCGCATCTTTGGCCTGGTTCCTCTTTTCGATGAGAGCTCCATGGAGGAGAGGCCCAATGTGTCTTGAGATGGTACAATGGTGGTAGGGCAGCCTGCATCGTACACGTCTTGGAAATCGGTTGAAGAGTGGAGGTGGATGAGAGCCTCCACTGCTGGGCAGCGCATGTTCAGCGAGCGAAGGCCTCGACCACGGGCAAGAAGGAGTGCCGCTGGTCTCTTTGTGCCGAGACTGCTTGTGACAACGAGAGCGCGCTCTGGTGACGTACCCCTAAGTGAGATGGGTTTAACCACGCAGATGCGCAGAACAGTGGTGGCGCCGGCGAGCAGTTGTGCGATCTGTCCAGACCGGGCCTCGAATTGCGCACCCTTAGAATGTTGGACGAGAGACTGGGATGTCTTTCGTCTTTCAGTCTGAGTCGACTGCGTCTTTCACCATGTTCCCATATTCTCAACTGCTGCCCCAGGTGGGAGCTAGTGGAACTCCCCACGTGGCTGAGGCGACGCCCAGGACTGTGTGCAGCAGCACCATGGGGAGACGAGGGAAGTGGCCTGGACCGTGGTCCTGAATTCAAAGGGGTATTTGTCACGTTGCCCAGCGCCGTGCCCGTTCGGACAGAAGCGAAAGAAGATCAATCGTCATGAAGTCCATGTCGGTACGCGAGGCAAATGTGGGCATGCCCATCAGAATAGAATCGAAAGAGGATCAATCGTTATAAAGTCCCAGTGAGTGCACCTGGCGCATGTAGGTGTGCTAGCGGGAGAAGGGACATGCTAGACCGGAAGTCTTTATTGTAATCTAGTCGCTCCACTTCCACGGCTCGGGGAGGACAATCCTCTGGCACATGAGAGCCAGGTAATGACGGCTCGTGCTGGTCGAAAGGTGCCACGGCTAGTAAAAAAAGCATGCCTAAGCCTTGAATGTCGAGCTTCAAGCAGCAGTCACGCGACCTCTTCCTCACCCCGTCAAACAAAAGTTTACCGCGCCCCACATGACGACGTGGAATACTGATGGGTGCTTCTTAGTTGCTTGTCTGAGGGCAGGCAAAGTGTTGGTATTGTTCGGTGGTGCCTGAATTGTGGATGAAAGGCGCCGTGGCCGTGGTGTTTAATTTGCCTCCGCTGCATTGGGCGAAGCTGAGCAAGGGAATTTCCACGGTCACATGTTGGGATAAGCTAGCCACGTCTTTCTTGCGGTGCCAAACTCTGAAGACTCGTCCGAGGTTTGAGCAACGTCAAATGTATTTAGAATCACCCGACTCTTCGGCCGCGGCCGAGGTGTCGTTGGTCTGATGTGAGCTAGGGTTTCATTGATGACGCCCGTGTTCATGAGCGGCTGAAATTTATCGTTGCTGTTGACCTTGTGCACCTGCGCTTCTTCTGGTTGGGGGAAAGAATGGGAGTGTCCTTGTTCCTTTCAAGTTGGCGGGTAAAGTCTTCAGCAACGTACTTGAGCCTGAATTTCGTGTGATCTTTGCTGGCTGCCTTGGTCCGTTGGGATCGGAACGTCAGAACTGAGCCAAAAATCGACGACATCATTCGGCGACGGGGTCTAGTTCTTGAGCATGTGGAATCCGGCGTACTTGGCTTTTTTCGCGGTCGCGTGAATTGCCGGGCATGTTGCCACGGCGCGAAGATTTTCGTCCTTGCGGGCAGCCCAGGGTGTTGTGTTTTTGGCGACGCATTTGCGCAAGACGAGAAAGCATGGTAGCTTTGGTGGTCGTGCGCTGGCTTCTGGCAGTTGGAGCAACGGAGAATCTCTGCGGTCACGCTCGTGGCGCCCCACTGCATGCGATCGACCTTTTCTGATTGTCGTGTCGGCGTGAAAAACGTGTGAATGGTTGACGATGAATGCTTCTTCTCTTGGATTAAATGCCGTCTTGAGCAGTTTGCGCATTTTGTCGACTTCTTGTTCGCGATTTTGAAGGAGATTATGTCAGCGCCTTCATGTTTGCTGGCATGGAAATTGACATCCAACCCGGACGCCCATGAGCTGAAGGAGTGAGGTTGGGAGACTGGCCCGACGGCGCAGTCGCGGCGTGAGCGGGCGCATGGCGCAGTCTTGTGATACTGGCTGTTGTCGCAAACGACCGTTCAAGGGCATACCGGAGGGTGTAGTTGGAGGCGGCGAAAGATGGTGTCCGTCCGCCGACTGGTCACCGTAATGTGCGAATGAGGTAACGCTCGCCCAGCAAAGTACGTGAACCATCAGTAGCCACAAGCCTAATTTTCTGGAACTTCGAGAGACTGCATGAGAACATGACCATGGACAAGAGTACTTACATACTCAAGTCCGTCTTTGTCATGAATCCACGCACAAGACCGAGAAAGCGAGGCAGGCTCCGACCGATGACCGGAAATCCGACCATTGTCACATACCCGAGGGTAGCGGCTGCACCAAGCACTATGGCAAGTATTGAGGCGTGGCTATGATCTTGAAGACAAGCCTAGACGCCATGAGTATGACCATGCCGAGGCCACCGACGGACGTGAATGAGTTGGCGAGCTGAGAGATGGTTGAATCAAATCGGAATCTTGGGCACGCGGGGTACGTGAAGTCAGACGCTGACTCGGACTGGAAACACTCTAGGAGTCGTGTGAGAAAATCATCTGGAAGAACTAGGAGAGCTTGGGCGTGATCAAAGCTTTGTCGGCAGTCGTAGAACGGGACGGGCATCTCTGAGCTGGAGGCTATGCCCGTGGAGAGCAATTGGCCCTGGGACCAACGGCGGACCCTCTGGCTGAGACTGCCGTGTCCCTTGTTCTTGGTAGCCTCCTTGGTCAATTTGATCGATTCTACTGCTTCGGGAACGCCGTGGTTCGGCACCCTGACGCGTATCGCGCTCGCGGGAGCTAAGTGGGAGGCTCCAATCGTCGAATCCATCGTCCAGCTACAAGTCGCCATCCTTGCAGGACGTCGCGTCGTTGGAAAAGCCAGAAACTGGAGAGGCGTCTCACCTGGAGGGATTCGAGTTGCCGTCCGCGTGGGCCGAGGCCGCGTCGTTGGTAGACAGCCGGACTTTGGAGAGGCGTGTGACCTGGCAGGAATCCAGTCGCCGGAAGAGATTGGTGCCGTGGCATAGTTATCGATTCAGAGGGACGACGTCAAGCTGGACAAGAGGCTGTTGCTTAGGACACTTGGCCTTGAAGCACCGGATGACGCCCTCAAACACCTTGCCCGCGTTGAACTGAAGTTTCGCGCGAGATTGGTGTCTCTGCGACTCTGGAAGACACCCGCCCACGAAAGGCCTTCAGTGTTGGTGAAAGGTCTTGAGTCTTCGACATACAGATTTGGCGTGGGCCCGGTTTGCAGGTCCGAACCCTCCGAACCACAATGTTGCGCTTTCCCTGACCAAACGACCTGGTCGTGGCGAATCACCTGCTGGAGTTTTCGAGTGCCTGGCCAGCGACGACACTGGTGCAGGAATTAAACTCGGAGATGCCATCCCTTCCCTGCTCGCCGACGCGAAGGTAGTCGTTCTCGCGACGCTTCCGGCCCGGGGATTTTGTTACGCCATGGCCGTGGAGTCGAGCCAATTGAAGGTCGAAGTCTTGTGGGGTGTTGCTGCGAGACGACGAGTAAAGGTTGAAGCCAGGTGCGGAAGCCATGGCCTTCGTCGTGCCAATTGAAGGTCGAAGTCAGATAGGATGTTGTTCCGGGACAATAAACAAGGCTGGAAGCCAGGTGCGGATGTGTTATTCATCGCTGGCACAGAACTGAGGGATCACGGCGGCAGCTGTGCCAGTCCAGATTCGACCATGTCTTGTCGAGGCGGTGGAGCGCAAACCCATTCGCTGGTTCGTATCGATGTTTGCGTGGGGTATACAGAGCAGCGGCGAAAGCAAGAGAGCAGAGTCGTGGTACCACGCTCTGGGGCATCCAGCTCCTTGTCGAGACAGAGCAGCAGCTCCGGCGCATGGAACGAGGTCGCTGGATGCAGCGGCGACTCCGCGCGCGAGAGGAAGCCTCCGCATGTAGATGGTTGCCCTCGTCGCCAGAGCAAGCGCGCCAGCAGACTTGCATGAAATCTTGGAAGCGCGCGGCGCCCACTAGTTGAAAGACATGGAATAAAGGTCGAGGAAGATACAATGAAGTCGTGGCTGCAGACAACTGCTCCCTGAGCGTGATGACAGCGGGCTACCGCTCCCAAGCAGCCGTGGTGTTGACGAATGCTCTTTGGATGTAGCCGTAGGACATCTGTTCGTCTTTGCAAAAACTCCGGCGGCTACCGAAGTCGTACGGCTCCCAAATCGGGTCGATGGGATGCAGCAAGGCCGAGTGCGGACGGGAAAATTCTGCTTGAGCCTGACGGCCAGCAAAGCAAGTCCACCTATGCGCATGGGGTCAACGCGATTGTGCATCCAAGGAGAGTTGAGCAGGAAGCAAAGGATGAGGTCCCAGATTTGGCACAACTGATCTGTTTGCAGGCCGGAAACTCTGCATCGGGAGGAAGGGCAGATGAGGCGGTGCAGCGGTGGCGAATGAAGCCCAGGTGCAGACTGGGCTAGAACTGGACCAGGAGCTGCGACCAGGCAGTCAAGTCTGCCGACGTGCATGGTTAGACCTGATTTCGCATCCAGGCAGAGCGAAACTTGAGCAGGTGGCAGAGGATGATGCTCCAGACTTGGCGCTTCTGGTCCGTCTGCAAGCCGAGGACTTCGTGTCGGGACGACAGGTGAATGGACCGGATCGTCGAATGTCAAGCAAAAGGAGCCCGCATTAAAACTGGGAACTGGGCAAGACCGAGACCAAGGAAAGTCTTGAACACGGACTGTTGAAGCCAGACGCGAAGGTTGTAAATCGGTACGAGGAAAGCAATCCGTCGACCGCCAGGTCGAGAAAACATTTAATGATGCAACTGCGACTTGCACAGCAAAGGCGAAGTCGGGGTGAGAAGGGCGGTGCTTGTGGACGCAGTCGAGATCAGCATCGCTTGTTAGATCCAGTAGCAGGAGAGCGTGCAGAAGACGGTCCTCATGTCCTTGAGCAGTAGTCCTCGTGAGCAGCTTGTGGGTCACCTTGCCTCCGCCGCTGGGGTCGCTTTGCCGTTTGGCCTCTGGTTTGCCAATGGCTCTTGGAACTAGCGAGCTTTTCTTGATGTGCCGTCCGGCTCGTGTCTTGTCTCCGCATGCGGCGCTGCGCATGAGCTTGCCCTGAAGTGCCTGTATTTATTCTGATCTCTTCCAAGCTCTCAACTCCTCTCCGTTAGAGTGTCCATGGCTGAAGCGATTCGCGGGCCGCAAGCGAGATGGTCGGTGAGTGAGATGAAAACGGGTGACGGGTGAAGACCGCGATGACAATTAGCCAAGAGCGCTAGATGCACCCATTGCGAGAACAACGGGGAAAACTTGAGCCACCTGCTGATGAAGCGAGATACGCCCGGTCTGCAAGTTGACGAGTTGTGATGCGGATGGAGAGATGTGAGACGCGGAGAGGTCAGAAGCCGAGGACTTCGTGGGTCCAGTTGGTGTGGGGTCTTGGCCGTGCGGCATTACGTAGACAGCATAGGAGGAGTGATTGTGCGGAGGAGCTGAAGCCGGAGAAAAGCACTGTAATGTCATTAGCGTGTACGGAGCTCATGGGGAGGGGCACGCAACACACGATGCCAGCAGGGCGGTACAGGCTGTCAACAGGCCGGCATGCGCAGCTGTGTATTGCAACACAACACCACACTGAGCCGCAACTCCCCAGCAGTTCGGACTGGATCGCGTCCTCCGTTGGGATGCGGGGCCCTTAATTGGACGACTTGCTCCTTGGTAGTTTGGCGTTGGACAAGGACGCTGGAGCGCCTGAGTGCATGCCAGCGGTTGGAAGTACCATCGGCATCTCCTGAAGATGTCAAAGTCCTGATCGGGGGCCTCTGTAGGCGTGTCTGCTTGAGATTGGCCGGTTTTGCGGTACCGCAGCTATCGAAGAAGCTCGTTGAGAGAACCCGCGACGCGAAGAGCTACGGCGGAGAGATTCTCGGGAGCCCAGCGTCCAGCACCCTGGCTTTCCGACTGCTCGACCTACTCAAGTTGGAAGGATCAGCATGTGCGACAATGGGAATGCGACGGTGCAAGAGGGGGAAGAGTGTGCAACGACTTGGTATTTGTTGAACGTCGGGCAGTGAAAACCACGACCAGAAGAGGCGACAACTGATTGTGAGAGGCTTAAAAGGGACAGTCTTCGTCCGGCGGCGAGGGAGCCAAAGCACAAACAAATGATGAGAATGAACATACTGGGCTAGGTCGGTACCCATTTATGGCCGGAGTCTATCGAGAGATGCAATGCAGTGTGCCGGCAGAGCTGTTTCGCAACGTTGGCGGCTGAAGGGCGAGGTTGTTGGCTGAGGACAAGACAGGAATGGACGTTTCGGGACGCTTCTGTGGCTATTGCCTTCTGGAGCGTCTACGATGCAAGTCAAGCGGCGGACCCGGGCGACAATGCACGTGCGGACGGGCCTGGCACGGTGTATTGGCAGATGGTAGGCCGGAGAAGCGAGGGAGGAGAGCAATTGAGGTGCCGAGTGGAGCAAACGTTCGTTTGGTAACCGTCGTGATGTGTGACTTGCAGTACGGCAACGCATACACGGGTCTGGCACTGTGTCAGCTTCTGAAGGTCTCAGGTTCAGGATGCGGAGGACGTGGACGGGCTGGGGAAGACCAAAAAACGCACCGATTGAACAAACTTGGAGCAGTGAAGCTCATCAGCGGCCGGCGACAGCGCAAGTGCCTGCAACAGACAAGGAGAAGGAGGAGGGACAGGCGAAAGGCCAGAAAGCGTTTTGAATCAAGCAAAGCCAGAGTAACAAAACCCATCAGCGGCAGACAGCAGCGACAAGTGACTGTTTGCGGATGTCTGCGATCGGCAATGATGGAGGAGGGGGCAGAGTGTACTGAATTGAGCAGACATGGGGGAATCGAGCTCATCAGGGGCCGGCAGCGGCAACGGGCGACTGTTTCAGACCATGCGGGTGTCAGTGATCGGCAAACTTGGAGAAAGCGGAGCCACTCACCAGCAAACAGAGTTAAAGGTCACCTGCAGCCCGTAGCGATGGACTCGAGGTAACGAGGACGACGAGATGAGAGAGGAGAGAAACGGGGAGAAAGGCCATCATTGTGCGACCGGACGTCCGACTTCGAGTCCAACGGGACAGAAAGCTGACCTAGAGTGGAGTCCATCATCTCGTCTGACAGGGTCTGTCCACCCGTGTGTTGCATCGCTGTGCCAGTGCGGTCACGGCTGGCGTTCAGGTCGATTAGGTGGCTGTCAGACGTGTAGGTGGACATGCTGGCTGGACACTCGGGCCAGTACCTTGCCCTCGAAGTAGACGAGTTCTGGATAAACGGGTGCCGTCGTGCGAGTGAGCCAGTGCGAGCTCGAAATTGGGACTGATGGGTTCGACGTGCCGGCAACTTGACAAGGAAGAGGCTTTTGTGGGCTTGCGCCGGCCTGGTAAGCGTCAGAGATGACAAGCGCAGAAGATACAAGATGGAAGCTTGGAAAACTTCGAATCGACCACAATGAAGCGTCAAGGGACGCGGTGTCGCAGTAAGTGTTCCGTGAAGTGGTGGATGTGGGAGACGAGAGCGATGGGGAGAGAGAGACGGAGAGGATGATGGATTACTTACCTGTCCGAGCATTCCAAAAAGTGGTATGCAAAATGTCGAGCAAGTCGAGCTCACCGGCGCTCTCGCGAGTAGCATCGGCCGAAGAAGGATGATGCGAGCTGGTCCATGTGACGCAGCGTCAATGACGGAGTTCTCAGGTGGGAACAGCACCGGCTTCGGAGGCTGAAGATACAACAATGTCCAAGGCGGCGGTAAGACCCGGGGCACGATCGTTGTGCAACAATGAGAACGCAACTGGGACGATACGTCTGGAGCATTGCATTTCAGCCGCTGAAAAGTTAAGAAGGCTCAAAGGTCAAGAGGAGACCTGACATACCAAGATGAGCGAACCAGATTGCATGTGATGTCCGGGGTGGCGGAATGATGGAGTCACTTGCGGGAATTCCCGGGCATCGAATTTGCCATCATCGTTGCCAGTGACGTTGGCGTCCGTTGATATTCGAGCCCGGGTTCGCTTGCCTTGCTAGGTTTGTCGCTGCTGTGTCCGACAAGTCCACCCAAGATGTCAACCTCCGAGTCCACAGGGCCGAGTCTGTAGACGTATCAGCGATGAAATTGCTGGCGGTCAAGCTCCGTGTCTGGCGACGGCTTGGAGTGACAACGATCTGGAGGAGGCTATGGCGAGGGTAGATCGAACGAGATGCCTTGGACGAACTGTCGGATTTGTCGAGGCATGCCAGCCACTGGGTGGCGAGGGTAAAGTGCAAGAGACGCAATAGACTGCGACCGGGTCGGGAAAGACGGAGGAAAGCAAAGGGCGGATCTGCAATATTGTCGACGAGCTGCGACGTCGTCGATGACACTGAAGAAGAGTAGCCCAGCCGCATACTAACTTCAGCAATTCATGGCGCCATGAAGTCCCGTCGGCAGCCACCACGGTCATGTGAAGCGACGACGGTGATGTGCAGCTAGGGCGGTTATTTACGGCGAAGGTGGGAAAACGATCGGAGGGCGGAACTGGTGGAGCAGCAATACTGTCAGTGAAGTACAAACAAAGCGACGAGGGAGCAGCAACTTACTTCGCAGATGAGGTCTCGGCAAAGCGGCCACGGTAGTTATGTGCAGTGACAGCGGGAATCAGTTGGGAGGGCGGACTGCAACGTTGTCAGCGAGTCAATGAATACAGCGAAGGAGCGGCAGCTTACTTGACTGACGTGGTCTCGGCAGTGCAGCTCAGTGATGATGTGCAGCGACCGCGGGAAATATAGTGATCGGAGGGTAGGGGGTGGAAGGCGCAGGGCAACCGAGAACAAAGGCGGCGACGGTGGAGTGCAGCTCAGAGAAGCCTCTCACCAGCCTGGACCACGAACACAGCATGAGAGCCTGTGCCTTGGTAGGTACTCTGTTCTTCAAGGGGAGAAATGTGGGAGGCGTACTTCTCTAAGCAAGCATCTCCGATGGAAGTACCAAGATTGATCCAGCTTACTTTACTGAACTCTCGGCATCGTCAAATGTTTGAAGCAACAGCGGTGATGAGAAGCGACGGCGAGAGAAAGAGAAGGCAGCGGAGGGCGGAACTGCAACGTTTGTCAGCGAGCATTGGACGAAGCAGCGCGGGAGCACCAGCGTACTCGACTGAGGAGGTCTCGGGATTGTCAAAGGTCATCTACAGCGAGGGCAGGAGAACGACCGGGAAGCAGCGGGTGGAGCTTTGTTACCAGGAGGAATCAAACGAAGTAGAGAGGGAGCAGCAGCGTACTTGACGGAGCGGGTTCGTCTAAAGCGACAGGTGTGACGTGCCAGGAAAACGAGAGGTGTTGGGGAGCGACAACGGGGTGGAGGGCGGAACTGCAATGTCTTCAGTAAGAGTCGAAACAAAGCAGCGAGAGAGCAGCGGCTTGCTTGACGGAGCGGAATGGCTTGCAGCGGCAACTGCGATGTGCCGGGAACGGGAGAGATGATGGCGAGCGAGAGGAGAGCGGAAGACGGGACTGCAACGTCGTCAGTGAGAATCGAAACAAAGTGGCGAGGGAGTGGCAGCATACTTGACTGGCCAGGTTGCTAAGAAACAACAGGGGACGGCGGTCGGGCAGAGAAGGTGACCGAGAGGAGACGACGAATCAATGATGGAGAGGGGATGACGAATGAGAGACGATAAATCGGCGATCGAGGGGGGGCGGCGGTGGAGAGGAGATAGTGAACGAGAAGAGACGATGGACATGAGGAGACGACGAATCGGCGGTCGAGGGGAGACGGCGAACGAGGGGGAAAGCGGCGGTCGAGAGGAGATGTCGAACGAGAGACAACGAATGGAAGGGGAACAGAGGGCGGAACTGCGACGTAGTCAGTGGAAACCAAACAGCGATGAGGCAGCGGCTTACATGAGTGAGCGGGTCTGCAGCCATCGCGGTGATGTGCAGCCAAGTTGAAAAAAGAGTGCGCAGTGGAGAGTGGACCTGCAACATTGTCACTGAGAACAAGTGGGTGTCAACTTACCATCGATGATATGCAGCCAAGGCGGAGGAGAAGAGTGGAATCGAGAGTGGAAACGAGAGCGGGGTGGAAAGCGGGGTGGAGAGCGGATTGGATAGCGGAACTGCAATGTTGTCACTGAGAATGAGGGTGTTTCAACTTACGACGGAAGGGAGAGGTCGAGTCGGGTTGGTAGTGGTTGCGAGTGGGTTGGGTCTTCGGAGAAGCTTCATCCGGCCCGGATAGGCATCGAACGCAGCGAATCAGCCTGAAGTGTCTTGATCAGTAAATGCTGTCAAGGGAGGAGCGAGACGATATACTTCTCTGGCAATGCAACCCTCTGGTATTAGGTGACGAGGACGGCGAGACGAGGCTGTGTGTGAGTTTTTCGAACCAGCAAAAGAGGGCAAAGAACATAGGGAAGATGAAATACTTCTCTAACAACACAAACCTTAAAGATTAGAGATGGGGTGAGGACTGCGAGACGAGGACGGCGAGGCTGCGAGGGAGTTGTCCGAAGCAACAAAAGCAGTCAAGGAACGAAAGGGGGGACGACGAAAAACTTCTCTGGAACACAAACCTTTAAGATTGGAGATGAGGAGACGGCGAGACGAGGAGGCGAGGCTGCGAATAGGTTGGGTCTCCAGAGAAGCTTCATCCGGCCCGGATAGGCATCGAGCGCAGCGAATCAGCCTGTTGAGTTGTTTTGATCAGCAAAAGCGGTCCAGGAGCACGGGGGAGCCGACGTACCTCTCTGGTAACGCAGCCCTGAGGACACGGCTGGGGCTGAAGACAGCGGACGTGAGGTCGTGTTGGACATGCGGACGGAGAGATCGAAGTCGAATTGCGGATGAGGACGACGGGATTGGCGTTAAGTCGGCAATGGAGGGCGATGCCGGTGGGCGGTGGTGGAGGATGATAGTGGAGAAGCGGAGAGGGAAAAGAGGAGAAGGGGAATCGTGAAGTAGTCGAAAAGACCTCTGGAGTGGTGACTGCCGCGACGCGCAGCTGCATGTGCTGGTGAGGGAGATTTACGCGAATTCTGACGTCATATTGGAGCCTGCCGTGGAGCGACGCGGGGGAAGCGCGCCCTCAGCTGAGCTTGGAGTGGCGTGATGCAGTGCCTGCGAGCCGCGAAGTTGTTGAGGGAGATTCGCGCACATTTCGACGTCATGTTGGTGTCCCGCAGCGACGCGGGGGAAGCGCGTCCTCAGCTGAGTGGCGTGACGCCTGGAAGCCGGCACACCACCTCAGGGCACATTTTCTCCCTCTCTTCTCGGATTCCGGGCTGCAAAATTGCTGCGATGCGTGGGATAAGATTTGGAATTCAATTGAATCGCGGGCTGGTCTTTCCGGTCGAGTTCGAACGGTGCAGGTTGGCGAAGTCGAGTCGGGTCAGTCAGGTCCCGCCGGTGTCGAGCAGTTTTTGGTGTTGCAGACGCACTTCGTCAACGGGAGCGCCATGCCTGATTGAGCTAGCCCAGGTCCATTTCCCCGTAGCCCCGTCTTGAGGCGTGCCAGGGCAGCTGCAGACTGCCTGGGCCTCGACCCTCAACCTCTGCACGTCCCTCACACTTCAATGTCGTGCCGAATCTCGCATCCAGCTGCATAGGACCGCTCGCTCCCTCTGCTACCCTTCGCGAAGACGTCCTGCCTCGCCAGCTGCAGGCAGACTCCAGGTCCACGAGGGCTCGACTTTCGAGACTCATAATTGCAACTCAACACCTCCCTACCAGCCAGACGCGTCGCGACGAAACTCCGCCGCTGTTCTGTCCTGCCCATCGTGCCATGCCCTGTGATGCTGTGCCGAATCCCGCATCCAGCTGGACTGGAGTTTTTGCTCTGCTTTCATGTCCCTTCGTGCAGCCACGAAGGCATTTGGATGTTGTGGGCGCATTTGGATGTTGTGGGGGCGTGCGGAAGCGCGATGCCTGATTGGGATAAGGTAGCGACCAACAGCACCGGGCCCATTCAATGTTCTTCGTTTCGCCAGTAGAAGACTGCCAGTGGGCGTGGATTCCAGGTTGATACTTGACACTCAACTCTCAACTCAACACCTCTGACGTGCCAAATATCTCATGACGATCTCTCGCCAGTGACCTGTTGTCCATGTGTGGAGGATCAGCTGAATTTCGCCCTAAGCTGCATCAGCTCAGCTTCCCTTCCAGTTGTGAAGCTGAGGTGCGGCCCGCAGCAGTTTGGTGTTGCGGGCGCACTTCGGCAGACGGAAGCGCTATGCCCAACTGCGCTAGCCTTCAATTACCCGCCTCGCCAGCTGGAGACTGCGCGATAGCTCGACGCTTGAGACCAAGCTCAGCAACTTTCCTCCTGCCAGACGCCTCGCGACGACGCCTCGCTGCTGATCCTTCATACCATGTCCTGCAATTATGTCCAAAGCCCATGCCAAGCTGCATCCGAGCGCTACCGCCGGCCAAATTTGTGTCGCCACGACACGCCGCGAACGAGTCGCCAAAGCGGGTGAAAAATGTGTGCAAGAAAACCGCTGTGATGACTGCAGCACCATGAAGTACAAGCCCTTGATGCTGTCTGCTTGCGTTCCCGCCAGCCGGTCTTCTTGTCTTCTCCGCCTTGCCGTCGAGGCATTCCATCGGCTTGGTGGGTTTCCCTGGCTCGGTTGCATCTTTGGCTGCGTGCTGAATTGACCTTTTCGCATTCACCAGTCCCCGGCTCATCTCAGACAAGCCTCCTGTATCTCTCGTCGCGACAAGCCCGAATTTCCGGTCGACCACAATCGAACGTTGCCCAACTCTGCCGCCGCCGCTCCCACGATCTCACACGCGATTGACGGCTCCGGTCTCGAAAAAGAGCTCAGCTGTCTCATTCATTGAAGAATCCTCGCGAGTCTTCTTCGGCCACACTTGTACTTAGGAAGTCAAGCTGAGGACCGAAATCGATCAACTGTCCTTTTCGGTGCCGGTCGGCCGCAACATCAGCTATGCGAGATACAAACTGAGCCGGGCGGCACCTTGGGACACCATACGGTAATGCAGTCCACATTCTTTGCATTGGCTTGTTGGGCGGTCGGCACGCCGAATGTGGCCCAGCTGTGGTGCTTGCCGGGCCTGGCAAGACGATTGTCTGCTGCGTACTGACTGGCTCAGGCATGCGTCTCCACGAACCACCGGGCACTGTCAAGACGACTGCCGCGGAGTCCCCCACCGACGCAACACGAGCCCACCGCCACAAACGACAACCCCACCAACTCACCTCCCGCGAGCTTCCGAAACCCTCGCTCCTCGCTCATCCAACATTCCACACTGCTCTGACAACCCACCAATCAACCTGACCAACCCACCTCTCACGGTCCCTCAAAACTCTCTCTCCTCACACCTCGTTCATTCAAAACTCCACACTCCTCTGACGTCGCCTATCGCGTGGCTCCACGCCTCGCTGCATCTTCTAGAGAACGAAGTCGGACTTCAAAATCTGATCACTGATACATGAAAGGGCAATATTAATAGGCATACTTTTTTCGTTTAGTAGTCTATTTACATTGTAATATTCTAATACCCTACGCTTTAAGGCAATAGAACTTCCTATATACTTCTTATTATTTAAAAGCGCAGAAATAGGAGTTAGACCTTCCTAAAGCTTATAGTGTAAAATTAAAATAAATACCTTTATATAAGGATTACTTTATTAATTCCGATTATACCTATCATTATTTATTTATAGAAACCTTATTATATAGATTAACTAGTTCCTTTTTACCTATAGTTAATCTACTATAATTTTATAAAATTTAATCTTTATACTAATAGATAAAAATTAGTAGCTTTTTTAGAAATAGTATCCTATTTAGGATATAAAGTATATAGTTATCATTCTATTAAAACTAGATAAGTATTAGGTTTAGTATTATGTTTTCACGATCTTTAAACTAAAGGTACTTTAGCTAAGACTAATTATATTTATAACCTTAAAATTGTTTCTCCTATTTTAAAGGAAATTGCTCATAGAGAGGTAGCTAAAGCTAGTGGGGGATGAACCCATTGGCCTTGTTGTAATGCAGGGCAGTCTCGAGGGACCTTGCTCCTAGGAGACTCGGGCTGGGATAGGCATCTTGCTACTGTCTGTCTGGCGGCACAGAGCTTTCGGCGACCTGGTCAAGGCTCTAGCCTCGAGGATCACTCCGTCAGTTGGCGCGATGCGCATGCAGTCGGCCGGAAGAATTGCACAAAAATGGCACTGGCAAGCATGTGCGGCTTTAAGGGCCAACAGCGCTTCTTGGAGATTTGGTTGAGGTCAAAAGGGCTGGACAATTCTGAGGAAAAGGCAAGTTTGCATATGGCGACCAAGTCGGTACTTCATGCCACTGGACAAATTGCCGTGCGGCTCCAGCTCCTCCCATCTCTCCGTTTTCAGTCGCGTGCGATCAAGTCGGCGGTATTGAGTCAAGGCAGTGCGTTGCCGATGCCGTGCTCGGGTTTTGTCGCGGAAAAAGCATGCTTTATTTCAGCGTGCGCAATGTTGAACATGCATGGTCAACGTGAGCTCAGGGCTGCTGGTTTGACTCTTGCTTGCTCGCTTGCACTTAATTCGGGATGAAGGAGCGACTCGAGGTTTACTGTACACACGGAGGAAGAGTTGGTCGAGCGAAAGCACCAAACGCTGCATCATTGTCGCCAGCCAGGGCCGGGCGGTGGTGGTGGGGAGGGGGCCGTTGGCGACTGCCGCCCAAATTGTGCACCGCAGGCCCAAACAGCCCCAGGTCTGTTTTTGCCGACGCGACCGCCCCGACTACTCGTAGATGCACAGCTGTTGAATGACGCAGGCAATTTGCATCATATGCCCACTGCGTCTCCTCGTCGACTTGACTCATTGATTTTGCTTCGTTGCTTTGCATGTATACATGCTCGCTGCGCCAGCTGCCTCTGACTTCGCTGATGAAAAGTTGGTTGCTTTCAAAAGCACCAGGAAGGACACAGGGCAGCGTGGTGCTGACGTCGGGCGCCATACCGCCGGTTAGCGAATGGCCGGCGTCGCTCGAGGGGTCACTCCGCGGGCCCGCCGGATACCGTTTGTTGACAGCGGGCTGCATACACATTGCCAGCGATGGGGAGAAGCCGGTGCACGATGAGAAGGTCTTCCTTCAATACTCTGAAAGACGCCGGCACTACGCAGCCCTGCTTCATGGCTTTGCAAGCAGAGAAAGGCCTGCCTGCAGTCAGTCAGGTCCATGCGACAGGAAGATTTCACATTAACAAAAGAGAGTGCTGTTTGTGGCTTTTGCGCAAGCTGCCGCGAGCGGGATATTAGAAAAACTTGAAGACTGCATTCATTTCTTTGCAACCGGCGGCCATCTGCGTGGGAGCCACAGTGGTTTTTCAGAGTGATTGCCGGCGTCACGTGTGGTCTTTGTTAGTACGAACAAACTGCTAACACAACAATTTTTTTCTGTTTTGGAGGGGCCGTGCACTATCTGTTCGTACGAACAAACCTCTGGAAAATAGCTGTATCTGGTTTGTTGGTACGAACAAATTCCCGGCCACCCGTGCGCCTGTTGCCCATGCCATCAACACCGCTTCTCATTTCGCCGCCGCCGCAACTCCACGACATCGACAGGATCAGCAAAAGTTGTACCTCCCGCTCCGAGAACCACGACAAGGAACCAATCGTCGCTGCCGCGACACCTACCAAACAATCGGCGCCACGCACCACTCACCAAGCAGCCGGTCCATCGAAATGCACCGAAGACGAGACGACCTGTCGCCGCCGCCGGCGTCGCTGCAGGGCGCGCGACACCGATCAAGATGCCAACCGCACTCAGTTGGTCACCTGAGTCCACGCCCCAACGAGCACAGGGGGAAAAAGGTACGATTCTCACATTTCCCGGCTCAACATGACCTGAATGTCGAATTTCCAGGCAACCAATGGTCGTGCGAAACAACAGCCGCCATCCAACTCACCCACTCGCCACCCTCGCCAGCCAACCAAGGCTTCCACCTCCATGAAGACTCCGCGTGTATCTACGGATGCACTCCTTCAATGCTGACCGCTTCCCCGCGACTCCTCCATCATCTTTGACGTGCCTGCGATTCAACGACCAGCCCCCATAGCTTCCACGCTTTGGTTGTTGTCGTCTCCCACACCTTGGTCATAACGTAACTGTCATCTTCAGGCCTGCTATACTTGCTGAGCTGCGTACTGGTCGACCCGGGCTTCGAAAAACCGCCTGTTTGCTCGGAAGCTGGCCTCTTCGAGCGGCCGCGCGTTTTGCTCCTACCCGTCTCGCCCGACCGGGTCAAAAGTTGCCTGACCAGTACGTACTGCAGACAGCACAACTTTTGTGGTGACGCTGCAGCCGCACGGGTCTGTCGCACGACATTTGCTGACGTTGACAGGACGGCTGCGCAGTTTGAATCCCTTCTACATCCTACTTTTTCTGCTCGTGAGCCGATCTCCGTGAGCAACACCGTTCATTCGGCTCCTCCTCCTCGCCCGACCCAGTCGAATCCCAGACAGCACAACTTTTTGTCGACGGACGGTGGACTACTGCACCATCCAATCGAGCCCTGAAGTCCCTTCGAAATCCTGCCTTGCTTGCTCGCGATCCAGCCACCTTGGGAGTGTGCGTGCCTTCCGCCCATCCCCGCTCTACCCGACCGCATCAAAATACAAACCCTGCCATCGACACAAATTGTTTGCATCCGCGGCGTTGGGCTTGGCCTTGACAAGTGGGGCGGTGGTGGAAGCGGCTGCAATGGAAGGATCGTCGGTCACAGCCGCTGGCATAGCCAGACTCGACCTCACGCGGCGACTCGATTGGAACGTCGAAGTGGAAGTTGGACATGGTGGAGTTGCCGGGTTGAAGGTGGCGAGATGAGGCGAGGCGATTTTGAACTTCGGTGCCGTGGTCAAGACTATATGTGGGAAGGATTCTGCGTCTGGCTTGTCTACCTGCGGCTAGAGAGCGGCACCTCAGAATACCACGGGCGGTTCCCCTACCAACAGCTTCGCCGTGGTAAGACTGTCTGTCTCCAAACTTCTCTACGCTCGAATGCAGTGCTAGGTCCGCGACCGACGCGGCTGCGACCTCTCTACCCCAATGCACTTCAATCCCGCCAACCTAGGCTCCATACATGTGTCACAGGTCCTCAAGATCAGCGCCAAATTGCGGTCGGGCGCCAGACACAACAGCGACCTCCAAGCCCAAAATACCTCAACCCCGCCAAGCTTGATCCTTTGTATGGATTTCATGTTTGATGTACGTCATGAGTCGGAGAAGGTGGCGGCTGCCAGGAGTGTCGTCGGCTTTGGCCAGAATGTCCCACGCCGAGGGCCGCTGAGGGACGGAGTCCTTCTGCGCGTCACTCGTTGCTCGCTGATGGCCCGCGCTTCGTAGAGATGATTCCGTTCTGTGTCTTACGTTCCTGGCAGATGTCCTGGCTCCGCGGCTCGAGAGGCGCGGTCGACGGTGCAGAAAATGCGGTGATCTTGCAGCTCGAGGACCACGGCCGACGGCAAGGATTCATCAGCGCCGAGGCAAACCGTTGACGTTGGTATTTTCGGAATATACAGCGGCTCCGCGGCTCAAGAGGAGTGGCAGATGGCAAAGGGACATCGACGCAGAAGCAAGCGGTGCGGCCGCGGACAGCGGCGCCTTCGTCAAGGGTGAAGACAGCGGAGTTTCACGCAGCCAGTGGCGGCGCCTTGAACTACCGGCGAGCAATGTCAGCATGGAACTTGAGAAAGAAGAGAAATTTCAAGCATCTTTCGGTGTTGTGGTCGAGCTTGTGGGTGCAAAACAGCAGACGGTCTCTTTGTATGTTGGTGGCTGAAAAGGCATCGCGAATTGAAGAGCTCAAGGAGTTTCAACTTGAAGGATCGGACTGCAGCTGAAAGAGAGGAGTCACTAAGCCAGGATGCAAAAGATTAGAGTCGTCAAGGTCGACTTGAGAGGGAACGCGACTGGTGGCCGACCGGGAATCGACCGGGCGCCGGCGGGGAGCTGCGTGAGGCACTGCTTGCTGTTGACGCCCTAAGTCTCCTACTACGGTCCGCCGTCACTGTCGCACTGCAAGAAACATGAGCGACATCACCACCCACCGCATGCATCCCTCAATCCAAGCCTTTACCTCTTCAACAGGCAGTCTACTACACCCATGGACGAGATCACAGTAGCAGTAGCAGCTCTCTAAAGAACCCCAAAGCACCAGCCACCAGCGGCTCAGTGCACCCTACGCACAACGAAACGCTGTTTTGGAAGATTCACGGCGGGCAGGCAACTAGTACGTAGACGCTGAACATCCCCAAATTCTCGGCCCCTTCCAATCTTCAGCCGCCTTTTTCACGATGAATTGTGCTGACTCAAGGTCACAATGGTTGCAGGTCATGGCGCCGCCAAATGTCGAGCAATTTCTCCAACAACAGCAGCACTCCAGTCGCTACTCTTCTCCTTCTTCTTTCTGGTCTCTGTCATGTCCTGCGAAGCTCCCTTCAGCAGCGCCCCGGCAACTCTTTCGTCCTTGTGGTATTCGTCGAGTGCTGCGAAACATCCTCCTCAATATCGTCGTCGTCCCAGATAAATTTGGTCGTCCTTCCACAACGTACACGCAGACGGGAAAAGGGAGGAAGAGGGCCACCAGGTGCCGGCAGCGTCACTCTCACGGCAACTGATGAATTAAACCAGCCAGTCTCAGTTCCAGGGGCCCTGAATCCGCGATCCAACGTGCAAAGCCTTGGCGAAAGCGGCGCGCTTTTCTGCAAAAACTGGGTTTCCCGGGTCGACAAAGGCGGCGACGGCGGCATTTTCGCAACGCTGAGGCTGGTTCGGCGTCGGGTTCAAGCCATCTTTCAGCCGCCGCAGCGTGGTTGGTCAATTTTCCAGAACAATGTCTTCGTCCAACGCGCGCCCAGAATCGTGAGCGCGTCACGGTCGGAGCGGCCCAACAAGGAAAACAAGGACACGCTGTCGGTATGTTGCCCTCCCAGCGCGGCCAGGCAAATTGATGACAGCGACAATTCACAAATAGAGCCCCAAGAAAAGCGATCGAAGGGAGACAGACTTCCGGGTCCAAGAAAGCAAAAGGCTCCAGGCAGCGCTTGGTCATTCAACTGGCAGCTCGCCGTGTCGGCATGGACGTCTTTTCAGAACGGTTGTCACTTTGGGCGCGGCGTTCTGTCCTCGTTGCCGCCAGTGGTTGTCGGCAGTGTCCTCTTGTCTGTCCCAGGTGGTGGTCCGAGGAGACGCAGGAGTCAGTCCATGGCTAAATATCGTCTTGCCTATCCCCGTGGACGAGCCAGCCAGGTCGTGGCAGTGACATCTTCCCATTGTCGTGTGGGCCTTGGAGAAGCATGAGCCCATCTGCGGCAGAGGGAGAGTCGCGTTTTCAATGCCGGATGGTCGAGCGACTCATTCAGCCCACGGCAGGGTGTTTTCTTGCCGGTTCCAACCGTGGAGCCAGTCCGCGGCAAAAGTTTATCCTCTTGCGTATTCTGGGTGGACTGTTGAGGTTCATGAGCCAGTCATGGCAGAAGATAGTCATCTTCCTAGTCCCCGGTGGTCCATGGAGAAGCATAAGCCCATTTGCAGAATCAGAGTTGCTTCCTTAGTGCCTAGTGGTCGAACCCGTCGGTCCCGACGGTCGAGCAAGTTGAGCCAGTCGAGCCAGTTCTCGACAGAGAGTCGTCTTGCCAGTGCTGGGTGGAGTCACGCCATGAGCGAGGTAAAGTCAACGCTCAGAGACGGGGATCAGGCAGGCGCCGTGACGGTGAAATTTTCCTTTCCCACGTCGACGGGCTTCGACATGGAAATCTTGACTCTTTTGCTAACGCGCTTGCTGTGAGGATTTATGACTGCGGCTGAGCAGTGGGCGAGGAAAGACAAGTGGGATTCTAACTCAACATCTCTCCTCAAGAGCATGGCGTTTGTGTTGATTGCGTCGGTCGGCTTGGAACTGGATTCAGATTCAAGGTAATTCCCACATGGCAAACGTCTCCGGCCCCCGGCAGCCACCTGCGCGGCCGCTGGCCCTACTACCGATATCAAGAATCATTTGCTTGCCGTCATCCAACGCAGACCGCAAATGCACGAGCGTGGCCCGCGGCAGGCCTCCCAACTTCCGCATTCTACATCACCGACGCGCGCCTCATTTCCATCGTCTCAGCAAGTTCATGCTCACCCGGTTGAAGGTGCGGTCGAGCTTTCCCATGGCTGGCTCCCGTCCGCTAGGCACACGTACCCGCTGTCAATCATGAGGCCTGGAACTTCCATGATGGCGAATTATCGCGGAGCCTTTCCTATTTCTGCCTTTATACCACCGTGGGTTCAAGTTAGCATTCACTTCCGCCTGGTCAATCATCGCGGATACTAAGAGCCATTGTTGCACATCAAGCCTCAAAATCTGCTTGAATTCCCTCCTTCGCCAGAAAATCAAAAGCCCCTATTGCAAATTAACAAAGTGCGCCCGAAGATCTCGCCCAATTTCACTCTTAGAATTAACCTTTCTAGAGACTTGAAGTTCCTGCTGCTCGTCAAGGTAAGGCTTAAGACCTCTACAAATTGTTGATTTCTTTAGATCGATCGACCTGGTACCACAGCCGCAGCCCCCTCAAGCCTTCAGAACGCCGGGGGGGGGGGGGAAATTATCAAGAGACTCAAAGCTCCTATTCCACGTCAAGATGCGCCTCAAAACCCCCTCAGATCACTTCCTTCGCACGGATCTTTATTGGGAAACAACTACACGCGAAAAATCACTGTTGACACCACGACACCAGTTATTAACTCGAGTTTGCTATTCCGTGACTCTAAATTCTTCTGCGGCCTAAGGACCAAGAAATCTGGCGTCATTCCTATGAGCTCATTAAGTGCAACCGACAGGCGGCAGCATTGCGGGCAAAAGCAATGGCATTGGAGAATGAGGTACAATAAGCGAGCCGGCAGCGATGTAACACTTACCAAGACAATGAGCAAGACGAGCGAGCGCGCTTCGCTGCGGCATACTACACATGCTCCAAGTCACCATTTTTGATGGGCTCGTTTGCACATGCTACCGTATTGACGTGTAGTTTTGGGAGGAATTTGACAATCGTTGGAATTTCAATGAGTCGGCTTTTCCCCCTTCTGCATGCAAAGAAGTACCCATGCTCATTTATTGCCGCCAACTCTTTTCTTTGTGCTGCAATGCCTCAGAAAATCACCCGCGTCGATTCCCGGGGAGCCCCAAACAGCCCTCTTGCCAGTGTCGTCAAACATGACACTGTTAAAGCTGCTCCAGACTGATTCCCTAATAGCCGGAGCCGCGACCAAATTAAGACATCGCTCGAAGTCTCGAGATCCGTGTTTTCCAACGCGTGAAAGTTCTGCTCTGCAATCTTCGCAAAAGAGTACTGATACTGTCGTTTTTCATGGAAACAGCCAGGTTCGCAAGCCCTCCGCTGACACCAAGTCTACGCGGTTGCAAACAGCGATACTCAGGGTTCCATAAGGGTGGCTCTTCGGCGCAACATGGCGGACATGCGTGGCAAGACTTTGGCCGACTTACAACAAATGAACTATCACTTCTACTACCAACCCATGGCACCCATCCGCCAGCTCATGCGACAGTGCGCACCGAGCATATCGCCTCAAACCTTCCATTCAGTTTGCAAAAGCTGCCATTCCAACCGGGGCGTCCCATTTCCGACACAATCCCTCTCATCTGCGCGGGCGGCCGCGCGCGTTGCGACGTTTGAAGTTGCTGCTCAACTCCCCAATTTGGCCAACGCCGTCTCTACTACACCAGCTTTAGACGTTTAAAGTTAGAAGGAAGCTGGCTAGATAATTACCACATTTGGTCCAGCAACTCCCACGGCCGCGCATCTCACGACGTTTGAAATTGCATCTCTGCTCGCCGATTACCTGCTTTGGCCATGCTGGATAACCTCACCACCTTTGCGCTTGACTGGCGCTCTTGATGCGTCTGCATCCAATCTCCATTCACAAGACTCACTCCCCTACCACAGCTTTGAGTTCGGTGCTCGTTCGACGGTGCTCCTGCCATCATCAAACGCGTTGGCATTCTCTCCTCGCGCCAGTCTCCGCACGCTGATCAATTATTGACAGAGGTACAAGGCGATTTGCAGCCGCCGCCGGCTTCAGTCTCGCCGAAAGCTCCCGACGCGACAGTGGCCAACATCGACCGCAGTAACATCGCACCAACTGCCAAACCCAGCACTCCAACCCTGTCTCTCTTCAAATTCAGCCGATTTCAGCGCCATCAAACCCCAGATGGGCGGGGAGAGGGCGAATCGCGAGTCCCGCGATGCCGTTGAGTAGGCAAGCTGCGCTCCGAAGCTCGCTTGGGCTGGCACCTGGAGGCACGGCTTTGCGACCGACTGTTTCACCGATGACAGCTCGAGGTGACGGCTGAGAAGATTGTTGACGAGCCCGAATTCAGGCTTCACTCATGCAGTTTACTGCGTTGCCATGACTGTGGACGACAAGATGGCGACGTTGACGACGGGATAACAAAGAGCACTCCAACGAAAGGCAGAAGGACGCAAGAAGAGCGGCCGGACAGTAAATTTGAGCATGCAAGACGGTCTTGAGCGCATGGTTGAGCAAGAGTTGAGCCGTTGTGGAGGAGATGGAGGATCCTCTCTTCATTCTCCCTACCTACCTTTTCTCCCCCTCCTTCTCTTCCTCTCCCGCAGATTGTACCGAATCTCCACCCCGATTCGATCAAAAATACCAGGTCTTGTATCTTCGCAAAGCCACGACCAAAATGTGGTGTTACTGAGCGACAGTTTAGCATGATGGAGATGGAGCGGGAACCAAACAAAGAGGCGGAAAAGGGTTATGTCGGCGACGAGGCAAAGAGCGATTTAAGGCTTTCGAACGAAATTTCCAATTTTGCGTGGACTTCGGGGATCGAACCAACAGGGAACAGAACGTCTCTGGATCCAGACACAGTGCCAATGCCTAACCGCTGGTGTGGTTTAGGTAGGGCCAAGGCCTGCAGCCTGTCCCTGCAGATACCCTGTGTTACGGCATTCAAGTCCGCCCGAGACTTTGTGTTCTATTTCTGGACGCGGTGTTTTCATTGCGCCATTCAAGTCCTTGGGGGTCGCGTTGTGGTCGACTAGGTTCTCTCATGTCGGTAGTCTGGACGCTCGGAGGTACGTACTTCTGGACTCTATCTTCTCATTTCGCTATTCGAGACCCTCGGAGGTGTCGTGCCCCTGGAATTGGTCTTCTCGTTTCTCCATTCGAGGCCTTCGAAGGTCTCATTCTCTAATCTTGTTTTTGTGCCAGTCAAGATTTTTGGAGCTTCGTGCTTCTTAGTCGCCGTATATTCTTCGAAATGTTTCCAATTTTGGATTCCGACCTGGATTGGACTTCCTTCGCGCTGTTGCAGTCTCTTAGAGCGTCTATGTGCAATTCGGGCCTTAGCCAGTGCAGGTGCTCCGGCCTGAGGAGATCGGAATGAGGCTGCAGGAAGAAATACCGAGGGTTAAAGTGTCGAGCGTGGGTAGAGGACGGCATTTGCAAGGCTTAAGGGCGTAACTTTCAGCGTCAGCAATCACGTCGAGAAAGCGGCCCAGGCCAAGCAATCTGCAAACATCACTCACGCTGAAGAGGAGCACGACCTTCTCGAAACTTGTCACTGTTCTCTTCAACAGGAGCATGACGCTCAAGCTTTTCAGGCTGGCCGCAAACTAGTTAAAGGAATTGTCGGCGGGGGCGGCGCTTGATGTCAAGGCGCGAGTCAATGGGTGCGATGACAAGGAGTCAGCGAGAGCGACAGATGCAGGCGTGGGTGGGTAGAATTCAGGAAATCAAGAGTTTCGCAGCATTACAGGCAAGAAACGCAGGGTCCGAGTGCTGTGGGCATGGTTGAGAGAAGTGGACGGCCGCCCGACAACTAGCTCACACAGAGGCTCGCGATGTATGACGTCAGTCTCATGTCGTCCATGGATTCTTCCCTAGTTCCATCTCTTCACCATGCACGGGCAGCTCACAGTCGAAAGTTTATCTGTCAATTCCACGCCCAAGCATCATCGCGGGTACCACTTGTCGTCAATGTTATCGATCGGCATCATCCTGTCGCAACTTCTTCGCCGAACATCGGGCATTGTGACTTCAACGGCAACCTGGAAATTGCCCAAGGCGGTCGGGATGGCCTTTGGCGGCGACCCGATTTGCCTTGCTCATTTCCTTAAATCTAAAAAAGCTATCTAAACAGGCGGGATACGATGTTCTAAAGTCGCCATCCCCGAGCCGATCAGTCCAACTTCCTGCGCTCTAGGAATGCCCACAGCTCTACGCCACAGTCTGCCTGTCTGACCTAGCCTCTGACGGTTTCGCGATCTTCGACGTCCTAGCACGCCCGATTCCTGAATCTGCATCGATTGATTGCAACAGCGTCATGAAGCTCTCCACCCCGTACGCTCGCTGGGTCTAACGGTAGACACCCCCCTCAGCCTAACCTAGGAAATTGCTAGGCCTTCCGCTCTGACCCGCCTGTCTAGCTTGTTCGATCGAAACGACTAAACTAGCCATGTCATGTCATCCATCGCCTCGCAAATATCCACTTGCAACCAGCCCACGACCCCTTGCTATCCGTCGGCGTCGAAGCTCCCACCCGCTCCCACCATCAGATCCACCGTAACCACCTGCAAGACCGCTCAAAACACTTGGGTATTGATGGAGGAACAAAAGACGAAACGAACCTGGCGACGATTCACCGCGGTGCTAAGATTAGGGGTTCTAGGAGAAAAGAAACGGGACACGAGAGCCCCTAGCGGCTTATCGCGGTGGCCACAGCACGTAGTGCATAAATAAGAGGCCGACGACAGCCGTCGTGGCGATAGGAAACTGAGGAAGCGGAGGCCGAAGACAGCATGGATTGGTTGAGGTCGAGGCAGTGCAGAAAGACTGCTGGCAGCACCAAGGAAAATGGTCGCTGTCATTCTCTTGTTTGAGTCTGTGGTCATTCTGCAACCATGCCATGCTCAGCTCATTCTCTTCGAACCTCCCCGATGTCCTTGGAAGCAAAGAAAGCAAAAGCAAACCGCCTGGTGATGCCTGGGTATCTCATGCTGAACTATCGTAATCGTAATGAGTTGCCTTCATTTGAAAGCGAGAAAGCAAAGCCAAAGCGCCTGGCAATGTTCGGGTATCATGCTGAACTATCGTGATCAAAATCAGTCGACGCCTTGATCGTTAGAATAAAAAGCAAGACTAAACCGCTTGACGCCGTATCAATGTGAAGAAATCATATCTTCATCTCGTGAAGAAGCAAACCAGCCCATGTTGAGCCATTGTAACCATGAACCGTTGCCCCGTCTTTTCCCAAAGCCAACGGCAAGACCTACTGTTCGGCAAGTCGAAGAGCATCCGAGACGTCTTTCATCTCCGCCCGTGCCCGCGCGTACTCATCGTTGTTCTGGGCAATTCGCTCATCAATAAAGTCCCTCAGGAGCTTGCATGTAGCGATGAGCCGATTTCCGCGTTCTTGCGTGAGTTCGAGCTTTTTTTGGGCGCGATTGAGGCAGTCTTTGACTGCATTGATAGAGAGTCCAATATTTTGGCGAATTTCCTCGTCGAAGGCAGTTGCCGTGGAGAATTGGTCGGCCGAAAAAGAAGCGAGCTGGCCCTGACGACGCTCCAGGTCATTCGAACTTGCCGTGACCTCGCTTTTGGCTGTGTCGGCTTGCTTCCTGTTTTGCTCAAGGAAATCGAGGATTAGACCAGACAGCGACGTCATGTCATCTTTAAGCCCGGCGAGTCGCTCCTTTTCCGCTGCAGCCTTTCTGAATCTCTGAATCAGTTGTCCCGACAGTGAGATCGGGTCAATGGCTTGACTCGGCGGAGGCAACGCAAGGTCGTGAACGAGCCGCCGCGGTGGGACTTTGTGGGCCAACGTCTGGAGGAGAAAAATCTTGCGCCAGAGCTGGGGATTGATTCGAACCGGAGTGCGCGCACGCGCAATGACACAAAATGCGAACGTGAGCGCAAAAACTCCGCAATCTCCATTCCCATCCTGACGGACCAACTTTTTTGTGTGAACCTCAAACTTGTCCCAGGGTAATCCCAAGCTCTTTGCAACGGCCTGAACCATTTCCAAATTATCCACACCCGCGGAAGGTGCCAGAGAATCGTATATGTAGGCGCGCATGGCCTTGATATCAAGGTGGAGCAGGATCCAGTGTCGCCGTCCTCTATCAATGAGCGGTGCAAGTACATGTTCCTGCTCGGGCTTGCGTGTGTAAGGACAACGCCAGTCTTTCCACGGTCCATCGTCCACGGAGCGATGGATTTCCAGCACTCGCACGTGAGGCTGCTCAAACAAGGCGAGGATCCGGAATATCTCACCGTGGCCGAGCCAGTTTGAGCCCGAGAGCCGACGCAAGAAGACTTCATCTTCGTTTTCTTCATCATGTTGAATGGCTTGGGCATTCGAGGCGGCTGACTCGTGGAAGTTGCTTGTGGTTGCGAGGGAGGAGTGTAACTTGCGCCTCTTTTGGCTGTCCGCCGATGGCTTCGAGAAGTTTTGGTCCACAAGCTTGATGTCCCATGCAGAGTCGCGTTGTGATTCTAAGGCCGACCTTGAGCGACGTCTTCGGCCCTGGAGAGGACTGGCTGCCGGTGGGCTTCGGGCAAGGCTGGTTTTGGCGGGCGAGTTTTGAGTGCCGAGCTGGAGATTTGTCGATTCCTCGTCGGCTTCTGTCGCGTGCTTTTCCGCTTCAGCTTCAGGCAGAATCAAAGACATGTCCCGACTCTTGAGGTCGCTGGATCTCAAATCTTCAGCAAAAGATGTGAACTTCAAAGCCTTTGGATGGGATTGTGGGGTATTCAAGCCTTCGCGGTGGCCTTCGGCCGTGTCAACTTCGGGGGTTTGGACTTCGGGGTTGTGATCTTCTGGAAGGGGGTCTTCGCGGGTGTAGGCGTTGCCGAAGAGGTCGTCATGGGTGGAGTCGTCGCTTATCGGCTCGTCCCGAATGTCGCCGATGTCAACAACTTCATCATTCCCTTCGTTGTACTCGCATTCTTCGCCGTCTTGGCCTTCATTACCATCCTCGCCCATTTTGTGATCTTCGTCATCATTGTCTTCGCAGTCGTCATACAAGTTGCTGGGACCGCCCTCGATCAAATCGAACCTACCCTCAATACTCGGGGCTCGCTGGCGCGGAAGCTCAATCGACGCCTCAGAGTTAACAGAGGGAGACCGGCACTAGTGTATAGTATCAGCTTGGTCCTTCGCTCGAGCGTTTTCGTCGCCCACCACGGACCTCTTGGTGATGCGAATGCCGAGCAGCAGCCTCGTCATTGTCCTTGCGTGTGTGTCCGCCCCCGCGCTTGGGCTTGCGTAAGGTTACGTTTTTGATATTGTATTTCGCCATCGCGTTGTCGACGTCGACAGGCTGAGGGGTGTGTACGTTCTGGATGCCACGTCGGTGTTGTGAGAGTCGAGCAGCCATCTCGTCCTTGATGGCACTAAGCGCATCGGCCCATGTCAAGGGTGGCTTAGCCTGTTCTGCAAAACAGGCGACCTTGTCGACAAAGGAGCGGGACATGAGGGCGTGAGGGCCAAAATCGAAGAGGAGTTGATCGATACTAACGGACCAATTGGATTTGGCAATCTGATCGACTCTTGCGGCACAATGCGACGTGTTAAGGTGAGCCTGGGCGATGATGCACTGAACCCGGTGATCAAAGAGCCCCCAAACGTTTTTGCGCATTGGTTTCAGGGCTTTTTTCAACTTGCTGTATTCGGAGTAAACGTTTGTTGACGCCGAATCCACCGCCTGCTTGAAGCCGTCGAGTCGGGAAACGAGCTCAGCGGGGAGCGGAGGGTCAGGATCGGCCGACGTCGGCGAATGCGACATGTTCGGAGGCGTCGCAGTCGCTCAAAGAGTGAGGAACAAGAGGATAGATATCCGAGAATGGAAGATGGAGGGGTTGATGGCGGTGCTTGTGATGTAGATGGATGGGTGGATGGTGTTGTGAAGGAGGGAATCGGAAGGCGCGACCGGAAGCGACGCGATAAGAGGGACGCGACCGGCGCGACCGACGCGACTAACGCGACGGATGCGACTAGCCAGACTAATGTAATATATTATGTAACCCTACTTAACTTACTCTAGGAAATCTTTAATAATTAATTAATTATAGAATTTAAAAGCTTATTCTAAAGATTAGTAAATAGTATATATTAAAATACTATTTTAAGATAGTTACTATCTAGGAAATATTTTTTAATTAGAAAAAATCTTAACTAGTATCTTACTAGAAATAATTATTAATACTTCTACTACTTAAATAAAAAGTAATAGATATATTTAAAGACTTCTATAATTAGCTAGAAAAAGATTTAGCTAGTATTTATTATATATAAGTAGGCTATAATACTATTATAGCTAATTTATAATATTTAGTATTAGAAGTTTTTAGGCCTATATATATATACTAGCTATAGTTAGTTAGATTAAAAAGTAATAGTTATTTTCTAATAGATCTTATAATAACTACTATTACTTCTTATCTATTAATTATTAGTAATTAGTATAGTCTACTATTAGAAGATTAAGATATAGATATATAAGTTAACTTCTTTCTTATAGTAATAATTAGTTATAGTAAGCTAGTCTTATAATAGTAGGATTAAAGTACTAATCTAAGTAAGTATATATAGAGAATTAGTACTTTAAGTCTAATACTTTAACTATAGAATCTATTTAAGAATATAAATAGTTAGAAACTATAATAATACCTTTTCTTCCCTTATACTATTAAATATAATACTAATCTACTATATAAAGAGAATAGTAAGAAAAGAGTATAAGCTAAGAGAGCTACTAGAATTACTATAGTAGCTTACTTATTAGTAAAGCTATAAGAGATAAGATAGGCCTAGAACTCCTTATTACTAAGATACTTATAGAGAATATAGCCTAGATTAAGAAGGTTTCTAATATAGATAAAGACTAGATAGTAGAACTACTTAATAGAAAGAATAAGACTCTAGCTAGACTTATACTTATTAGATAGCTAGCTAAATAGTAGAATATTAGTACTAGTAGAGTAGGTAAGAAACTAGATCTTATAGTTAGATAGGCTACTAGAGTAGTTAAGAATAAGACTACCTATAGTCTTAATTATATTACTAAGAGAGAGAAATAGAAAGAGGTAGGTATTAGAGTAGTAAATAATAAATATATTATACTCTAGCTTATTACTATAGATCTACTATAAGTAGATATAGTAGTTAGTAATATAGCTAGATAATAGATAGCCCTACTAGACTATAAAGTACTTATTAATACTAAGATAAGAAAATAAAAATAGAATATAGATTAAATAGTACTAGCCTTAGAGTAGCTTAGTAATACTAATAGTAATAAGTATATATAGCTTAGTAGGTAAGATCTAGTATATATTATAACTAGATATAGATAGAGTATTATAAGAGGTAAGACTAATAATAACCTTATCTATAATAATCTAATACTAGATAGAGCTAGAAGAAAAGAAGCCTAGATAGTTCTTCTCTTTATTCTTAGTATTACTAAAGTTAGAAAAGGAAAGAATTATACTACTAGTAGTAGTAATAATCTTATAGATAGAGTTATTAAGATTATCCTAACTAGAGTCTAATATAATATAAAAGTAGTAACTATAGAGCTTAATACTAAGAAGGTCTTTAATATTACTAAAGATAGAAGAAATATAGAGAGTAGTACTAAAGTAAAGATTACTAGAGTAAGTATTAAAGTAGGTAGTAGAATTAGCCTTATTAGAAGGAGGGGCTAGATCTATAGGGTCTATAGTATTAATTAAAGGAGAGAAATTCTCTAGCTTAGTAATATAGTTATATAAGTTATATAAGTAGTTATTATTAGTATCTATAGTAGTTATAAAGATTATAGAGTTAGTAGAATAGTAAGTAGAGTATAAGTAGAGTTTAGTAGTTCTAGACCTTATAAAGAGAATTATTATAGATAGACTTATATAGTTAGTATATATTACTAGTAGCCTTCTATTAGTTAGAATTCTAATCTAGCTAGTTTACTTACTTAAGCCTAGTACTATAGTATCTAGATATAGATAGTACTACTAGTAGCTTATTTAGATAGTACTAGTACTTATTAGATATTCTACTACTAGAGTCTACTATTATTTACTTATTATTTAGTAGTACTCTCTTACCTCTAATCTAAACTTATTAACTAGCTTTAAACTTATTAATAGCTACTATATTCTTAAATATAGATACTAGTTTCTATATTAGTCTTATATACCTAGTCTACTTTACTAAGAACTCTTAATAGTTTTAATACTAATACTTATCTAGTATATATTCTATCTTCTACTTATTCTTATTAGTAATAGTAACTATAGGTAGCTAATAATCTATATATATCTAGCTTAGTAAGATATTATTAGATACTAGTTATAGTAGGTCTATATTAAAGATATTATAGATAGTATTATAAGATTTAGTACTATAGGAAGTTAAATTAAGTATAAATAATAATAATATATTTAGTATAGATATTAGATAAAATCTTAGTTTATAAGATTTTATCTCTTAAGGGCTTTTATATACCTTTACTAATATATATAGCCCT
>JBBPBF010000063.1:0-96087 GCA_038051015.1 Phyllosticta paracitricarpa
TAGTATTCTATAAAGATAAGTAATATCTTTATTATATACTATATAGTAGATAGTTTATAGTAGAGAATATAGTAGATTCTTTACTATAAGAGAACTTCCTTAGAGGACTAACTAGTAGGCTACCTAAGGGTATTTATATAGAAGAACCTATAGATTCTAGAGAGTTCTATCTCTAGGTAATTAGTAATAGGTTCTTCTATTAATAGAAGATAATTTCTAATTAATCTAGACTAGAAGATTCTAGGCCTTAGTAATAAGATAATCTAGAGTAAGGGCTAGAATCTTAAAGAACCTATAGAAATAAGTTCTTTATAATAGAAGAGGTCTAGAAGAGTCTAGAGAAGTCTAGACTTATTCTTAGGCCTCTAATACTCCTCCTAACTTATTATATAGAGTAATAGAGAGGAATTTAGTAAAGAGGGCCTTAGTAAGCACCTTAGTTAAGGCGTCTATAGGCATCTCTTTAGTAGAGATATAGGAGAATCTTATAAGATTTTCCTTAACTAGCTATCTTAAGAAGTAATACCTTATATCTATATTCTTAGACTTTTTAGTAGTATCTTCTATAGTAGCTATAGCTAGTATATTATCCCCTTTAAGGATTATAGGAGTAGGTATAAGGTCTTTATAACCTAACTCCTCTAAGAATCCTTTTATATAAAGGATAACCTTAGCTAGTATACTATAACCTATATATTCTACCTCTATAGTAAAAATAGAGATATAGGTTAGTCTACTAGCCTTCTAGGCTATAGGCCTATTAGTAGAGTATATAATATAAGCTACTAGAGAATGTCTATTAAGCTTATTCCCTAAATTAGAGTTAGAGTAGGATTCTAGATTAAAACTAGTACCTTTATAGGTAATAGTATAATCTTTAGTTCCTTTTAGATAGGATAAGACTCTTTTAGTAGCTTTAAGGTGCTCTACTAGAGGGTAGCTTAAATACTAGCTTAAAGAAGCTAGTATATAAGCTATATTAGGCCTAGTATAGACTATAGTATATAGAAGAGAGCCTATTAAAGATCTATACTCTTTAATAAGGTCTTTACTAGCCTAGTAGTCCGCGGGTAGTCTAGGAAGCTCCTTATATAAATAAGGAGTCATAGAAGGCGTAATAGAGCTTAGAGAAAAGGTCTCTAAGACTTTAAAAAGATAGCCTTCTTATAATAAAGATATAGTCCTTTTAGACCTATCCCGGGTGACTTAGATTCCTAAATAATAGAAAATAGGTCCTAGGTCCTTAATAGTAAACCTAGACCTTATTAATTCTTTAAAAGAATTAATAATAGATATATCCTTACTAAAAAGTAGGATATTATCTATATATACTAAGACCTATATAAATAAGCCTTCTTTAAAGGTCTTAGTATATAAGTAGGCCTTAGATAGAAGCTATTTATAGCCGTTCTCTTCTAAGAAGTAGCTAAAATAGGCTACCTATACCCTAGAGGCTTATTTTAGGCTATAGAGAGCTTTCTTTAACTTATAGACTTTATTATTAAGCTTAAAGCCTATAGGTTAATATACATAGACGTCTTTATTTATTTTCCTATTTAGGAAGGCTATTTTAACGTCTATATATACTATTTCTAGGTCTAAATAGGTAGAAAGGCTTAGTAGTAGGTATAAAACTATAGGTAAGACTATAGGACTAAAAGTCTCTTTATAGTTTATACTATACTCCTAATTTTAGCCTTATACTACCTATCTAGCCTTATAGTAGGTAATATTTCCCTTATTATTAGTCTTAATCTTATAGACCTACTTACCTCTAAGAATTTTATTATTCTTAGGCAGGTCTACTAAGATCTAGGTTTAATTCTTAATAAGGAAGTTATATTCTTCCCGTATAGCTCTCTACTAGTCTAGACTACTAGGAGAATTAATACCCTAACTATAAGTAGTAGGTTCCCTATTACTATAGAGTAAGTAATAAGAGATATCTTCCTCTATATTACTTAGGCCTTCTATAGTAATATAGCTACTACTACTAGGGATTCTAACCTCTTTAAAGGTCTCTCTAAGAGGATAAGGTATATCTTCTATAGGGCTATTAATAGTAGCCTCTATAGTAGTAGATTCCTTAGAGGATTTTTCTCTAAGGCGCTTACTTCTTCTAGGCTCCTCCCTACTAGTATCTATAGTAGTTATAGACCTAGATCTCGGTATATTAGGAGGGCTAGTTATAGAAGAAGGAAATATAGGCTTAGTATAGTCTATATCTTCCTTATCTTCTATAGGTTTAGTATAGGGAGAAGGAAATTTATCCTCTTTAAAGGTAACATTCCTAGTATGTATAATAGCTTATTTTTCTATATCCTAGCATCTATAAATATGCTCCTCCTTAAAGCCTAATAGTATACTAGGCCTAGAGCGTAGAGAATACTTAGAGGATATAGTACGCTTTTCTCTAGAGATATTTATAAAGACTTTACTTCTAAAAGTCTTTATATAAGAGAGAGTTATAGTAGGAGACCTACCCTTAGCTATCTTTAGCTAGGCTAGAGGTAAAATACCCTCTAGGGACTTCTTAGGGGTCTAGTTTAAAATATAAGTAGCTATTTTAATAGCCTCTAGCTAGAAGGTAAGGGGAACCTTAGAATTTAATAGAAGGTAATAGGTAATAGTATCTATTAACCCGTATATCCTCTCTATAAGGCTAATTTATTCTAGGCTATAAGGAGGACTCTTTTCTAGAGTTATTCTCTTATTTTTAGCTAGTAAATCTAGCTAAATTCCCCTATATTCTAGGCTATTATCTAGCCTTAAAGACTAGACTTTACATGTAGCTCTATTAGGTTAAGATAGTAAACTATCTTATTATAGGCTTCTCCTTTATTAAATAGGGGGAATACCTATATAAACCTACTATAATAGTCTATAAAGGCTATATAGTAGGTATATCTCTCTATTCCCTTAGGAGTAATAGGTCCTATAACATCTAGACCTATTTTCTTATAAGGTTTAGAGACTATAACTAGTATAGTAGATATAGTACGCTTAGATTTAGCTAAAGGGCATATAGAATAGTCTATTTTACTACCTTTAATAGGTAGTAATACCCTAAGAGCTTCTAAGTTTATATGCCCTAACCTATTATACTATAGGTTTAAATCTACTATATATAAGTAATTTATAGTAGATTCTACCTTAGGTAGTATAAATAGGTTATTCTAAAGTAAAACTTTAGTATATATCTACTCTCTTTTATCTATAAGTCTTAAGTTCTTTATATCTAGATATATACTATATATATATAGCCTAGATATAGAGATAAGATTTATAGATAAATTAGGGATATAGAGAGCATCTAGAAGGGTTAGATTTACCCTTCTATTAGTATACTTAAAGGTAATAGGTATAGTACCTATTTCTTTAGTATAAATCTCTCCTTTACCTAGTTTTATAGGTAGATTTACTTCTTTTAAGAAAGTAAAGAGATCTTTATATCTAGATATATAGGCTATAGTACTAGTATCTAGAATCTAGTTATTTAGGCTAGGACCTATAGTAAAATAAGAGGTATAACCTATAATATATAGGGTATTCTCTAAATCTATAGAACTACTATTATTTTCTTTACCCTTTAAATTCCTAGCTCTTTTATAGTAGTCCTTTTCTAGATAGCTATTCTTTTTATAATAAGAGCACTTCTTAGTACTCTTATTATTATAAGTAGAGGCGTTCTTTTTAGAAGAAGATTTCTCTTTATTACTAGTAGTAGTAATAAGGGTAGTATTACTTTCTTCTTCTAGTTCTTAGCGCTAAGACTCTTCTACTAGACGCTCTATAAGGTAGTCTAGAGTAGTCTCTTCTTTTAGCCCTAACTAGGCTATAGCGCTCTATAAAGAATAACTACTAGGTATATTACTAAAGAATATACCTAGTTTCTACCTCTCTATTAAGGCCATCTTAGTCTAAGATAATAGGCTTATCTTATCTAATAGATTAGCTACCTAGGTATTAATATCTCCTATATCTTTAAGGCTTAGTAGCCTTATAAAGTATAAGACTTCCTATAATAGTCTCCTAGATTTACATCTTTTTCTAAGGGCTTCTCCTATAGAACTTATAGTTCTATAATAGGTAATTCTAGAATAAAGTTTAGGATCTATAGAGGTTCTAATAAAAGTCCTTATTCTAGTATTATTAACCTCCTAGGTAGAATCTTCTACTTTAGGTTAAGATTTAGAGTCTAGATAGGCTTTTAGCCCCTCTATAATTACTATATTATTTATAGTAGATTACTAAGACTCCTAGTTCTTAGGGCCTTTAAGTTTAGAAATAGTAGGGAATTCTTTTCCTATGTTTCCTAGTAGAAGATGTCCCTTTTTAAGGTATACTTATAGATTTTATACCTTATAGAGGTGTTTAGAGTATAAAACTCTATATACTTATAGTTTTAGGCGTAAACTATAAGTATATGAAATCTCGGAGTTTATTAGGTACTAATAGGCCTAATACACCTAATAGGAAGTAGGGAGTTTATTAGAGTATTAATGTTATCTCTAATAACTTTACCGGAAGTAAAGATATAAGAAATTTAATTTTAGATCCTTATCCGCTAAATTTTTCTCTTTAAAACGGTATACTACTTTAGTTAATAAGTAAAGTATTTATCTTAATACGGGTTAAAAACGTTTTAAAGTATCGTGAAGTTTTAGTATTCCTTATACTAAGATACTAGTAGGAACTAGTATAAATAGGTAACACTTAGGCCTAATATAGTATAGATACCGCGTAGCTATACCTTATATTAATATAGTTAATAGAAATATAAGGAAATCTAAGGAAAGGTAGAGAAAGGTAAAGAATAGGTAGTAAATAGGGCTATTCTAGACTACTAGAAGGTTCTAGAATAAAATCCTAGGTAGATATAGGCCTAATAGTCCTAGGAAAAATTTAATAGGCTAAGAGCCTAAGGATAGGGCTTAGGATACTAGTTCTTACCCTAAAAATACCTTACTTATATATATAAGTAGGCTTTCTCTAGACTTCTTTATAAGTTTAGCTTAATAGCTATCTACTAAGATAGTCTTACTAAGCCTTACTTATAAGAGCGGTCTAGTAGAAAGAATAGTATATTCTTTCTTAAGATTATAAGTAGGGAAGGAAGTAGAATCCTACTTATAAAATTATAAGGTAAGCTATATAGTAATCTATAGATTACTATTAGCTAGGCTTATAACCTATTAGTAGTATTCTATAAAGATAGGTAATATCTTTATTATATACTATATAGTAGATAGTTTATAGTAGAGAATATAGTAGATTCTTTACTATAAGAGAACTTTCTTAGAGGACTAACTAGTAGGCTACCTAAGGGTATTTATATAGAAGAACCTATAGATTCTAGAGAGTTCTATCTCTAGGTAATTAGTAATAGGTTCTTCTATTAATAGAAGACGATTTCTAATTAATCTAGACTAGAAGATTCTAGGCCTTAGTAATAAGATAATCTAGAGTAAGGGCTAGAATCTTAAAGAACCTATAGAAATAAGTTCTTTATAATAGAAGAGGTCTAGAAGAGTCTAGAGAAGTCTAGAATTATTCTTAGGCCTCTAATATTAGCTATTATAATAACTATATTCTCTACTATAAACTATCTACTATATAGTATATAATAAAGATATTACCTATCTTTATAGAATACTACTAATATTTCTTAAGGTAGAGTATATAGGTTACTTCTATTATAGTAGGCTACTTCTACTATCTAAAGGCTTCTTTAGTATACTAAATAGTATATACTTCTACTTACTAATTAGTATAGGTACTAGAAAAGAAGAAAATAAATATATACTTCTTCTTAATTATAAGATAGTAGGACTATACTAACTAGTCTAAAAAGATATAGTAAGTAAGATAGATAGCTATCTTACCTAGTTAGTCTATATACTAGGGTAGTAGTATAATATTAATACTAACTCTAGAAGAAATAATAAGTAAAATATTAGTCTTAGAGATATCTAGTTAGATAGATTATCTAGCTAAATATTTCCTATATAGTTTTTTATTAAAGAAAGTAGATAAATAATAAGAGAGTTAGGTATATATATTTCTCTCTAAATACTTCTTATTTATAGAGATAGAGACTAGACTAAGTAAGCTAAAGCTAAAGATAATAAGGTCTATTAATAGAAATAATAGTAAGTAGAGAGTACTTTATCTAGTATATAAAGAGCTAATAGTAATAATAGTAAGTAGAGAGTATAGATAGTATATTTAGTATAGTAGAGTAAATAGAAGAGTAGAGAATAAAGAGTTAAGAGTTAAGAAATATATATAAATCCTCTTACTATTTTTTATCTATTAAACTAGATAAATTATATAAAGATATTAGACTACTCTTATTTAGCTAAAGTTATACTTTCTTTATATTAGTATAGAGTCTAAATAATAATATAGAAGTATATATAAAGAAATTAGATCTCTCTTACTAGGTAGTTACTATATAGATTTTAGGTAATATACCCTCTTAATACTATAATCTTTATACCTAGATTTCTCTATAAATTCTTATCTAATTATAAATATTTTTATAGTATCTTTCTTAGTAGGTTATAAAGTACTAGTTTATATCCTTATATTACTACTAGTACTTATTACTACCTAGTAAGGGGTAAAAATATACTTTTTCTCCTACTTTTCCTACTCTAAAAATTTTTTCCTATCTACTAAGGCTTAGCTCTATCTTAGTATTAATATATAAGACCTAAGATAACCTCCTAGACCTTCTATACTTTTCCTAAGACTATCTAAGCACCCCCTAGCCTAAATAAAATCTAAGTACCTAATAACCTTACTTATAAATATCTCCGCGCTAAGACTAGATATTTAAATAAAACCTATACTATTTAAACTACCTAAACCTTCTCTATACGCCTATTTTTTTTATATACTAAGAATACCCCCTAGTCTTCTAAAATAATCTATAAGAAAAAACCTCTAAATAAAAAATACTACTCCTAGACTACCTATTAGGCTATTCTTTAATTTTAGAGGTTAAAAAATATTAAGGATTAGGATATATACTTTATCTTAGAATACTAAGAAAAAACCCTAGAAGATAAGGTAAAAAATAGCTTTATACTATCTAGGAAGTAGGTTTTTATTTCTTTTCTAAAGAAATATAAACTAGAACTTCTACTTCTAATTCTAACTACCTAAATCTAACCCCCTAGAATACCCCCTAATAGGGTACTACTATAAAAACCCCTAAATTAGGAGACTCCCTTAATTTAAGGGATTCTTCTAAAGAAAAAGAAGATTTAATAGACCTTAACCCCTCCCTAGCTACCTCTACCCCCTAGTAGGTAGTAGGGGCTTAGAAATAACCTAGAGAGCCCTCTACTTTTCCTAAAAGTACCCCTACTAGAGTAGTACTTATTAGGTAAGAAAAAGAGCCTATCTCTACCTCTTCTACTATTTCTCCTAGGAGATCTAGTATCCTAGTACCCCCTCTAGTACCTCCTAGTCCTAGTACCTCTTAGAAGGCTCTCCTAGGAGCTAGAGATTTAATAAGAAAAGCTATTAACCTCTCTAAAAATAGAGAGGAAGAAGGGTATCTTTTAGATCTTCTAGAAGTCTTTTAAGACTATACTAAGTAAGGTAGAACCCCTAACCTACTCTCTAAGGTCTCTAAGAGAGTAGTTAGTACTAGAGAGCCTTCTATTAAGTCCCCTAGTTATTTATAGGTTTCTATAAATTCTAAGGGATTTAAATAAGGAGAATAGGTAGATATTTTCCCTTCTACTACTCCTTAGAGAGTAGTAAAGGGGCTAAATAACTCTTTATAAAACTAGTATAATATTCTTAGTATATTATCTCTCCCCCCTAATTTTTCTTCTAGAAAACTAAGAGATTTCCTTAATTCTCTTTTTAGAGAGAATTAAAAACCCCCCTCTTACCTAATATACTATTTCCCTAAAGGGGAATTTAGTACTTACTACTATGCTATAGTATTCTAGTAGTTTTCTACTAGATAATTAGGCTAAGTAGTCCTACCTTATTCTATTTAATAGTACTAAAAAACCTAAATACTAGTTTAAAGTAGCTATTTATAGAATTCCTACTAAGGAATACCCTTCTCCTAACCTTAGAACTACTCTTATAGAGGAGATCTATACTTATAATAGTAGGCTATCCTCTATAGGTACCCCCTATTATCTAATACTCTCTAAAAAATAGGAGAAAAAGGAGTTTTCTTCTATTTCTCTTAGTTTTTCTACTAAATCTAAGGTAAATAAGGCTATTAAAAATAGCCTATTTATTACTAGCCGCTATCTAAGGGTAGAGGTACTTTATTTCTATCTTTTCTACCCCCCTAGATGTTCCTCTTAACCTTTTTTCTTTAAAAAAATCCTCTCTTCTCTCTATCTTTTCCTTAAAAGAAATTATCTACTACTCTCCTTACTATTTCTTTTATATTATAAAAATCCCTCTAGCCCCCTTCTAGTCCTTTATATACTCTATATACTAAATAGTATACTACTAGGCTAAAGAGACCTATAGAAGACCCCTCTAGATTACTCTCTCTACTCCTTTATTTTTTCTTATATTAACTATAGCTACTCCTTTTATTTTACTACCTATTAGGTAGTATATATATAAGGGCTTAGCCTAAATTATCTAATTATAATTATTAAATTCTCTACTAGAAAGGAATAGCTAGAAAGGTATAGATTCTTTCTCTCTCTTAAAAGAGGTTAGAGAACTATAGTTTATATAGCTACTAGACTATTAGAGTCTTAGACCCTTATCTCTTATAGTCTTAGACTTTAGAGAGATATTAAACTAACTAAATAAATAAATAAATAAATAAATAAATAAATAGTTACTATATAACTTAAGCTAAAGTTATACTTTTCTAGTATTAGTTAAGTTATGCTTCCTCTATATTAGTATAGCTAGGTAGCCTTAATAATAAAAGAAATATATATAATCTCTCTTACTAGATAGTTACTACCTCTTATTAGTTATAATATAACTTTAGCTAAGGTATTAGGCTATTTCTAGAGTAATTAGCTAAAGTTATACTTCTCTAGTATTAGTTAAGTTACGCTTCCTCTATATTAGTATAGCTAGGTAGCCTTAATAATAAAAGAAATATATATAATCTCTCTTACTAGATAGTTACTACCTCTTATTAGTTATAATATAACTTTAGCTAAGGTATTAGGCTATTTCTAGGGTAATTAGCTAAAGTTACGCTTCCCTAGTATTAGTTAAGTCGCGCTTCCTCTATATTAGTATAGCTAGGAGGGGGGGGAGAGGGAAGGTAGAGTTAGAGAGAAAGGGGGGGGCTTAATAATAATATAGAAACGCGTATACTACTCTTACTACTCTTACTACTCTTACTAGATAGTTACTACCTCTTATTAGTTATAATATAACTTTAGCTAAGGTATTAGGCTATTCCTAGAATAATTAGCTAAAGTTAAGCTTTTCTAGTATTAGTTAAGTTATACTTCCCTAGTATTAGTTAAGTTATACTTCCTCTATATTAGTATTACTAGGGGCCTTAATAATAATATAGAAATATATATAATCTATCTTACTACTCTTACTACTCTTACTAGATAGTTACTACCTCTTATTAGTTATAATATAACTTTAGCTAAGGTATCTAGCTACTTCTAGTTAGCTAAAGTTATACTTCCCCTATATTAGTTAAGTTACGCTTCCTCTATATTAGTATTACTAGGGGGGGGGGGCCTTAATAATAATATAGAAACGCGTATAATCTCTCTTACTACTCTTACTACTCTTACTAGATAGTTACTACCTCTTATTAGTTATAATATAACTTTAGCTAAGGTATTAGGCTATTCCTAGAATAATTAGCTAAAGTTAAGCTTCCCTAGTATTAGTTAAGTTACGCTTCTCTAGTATTAGTTAAGTTATACTTCCTCTATATTAGTATTACTAGGGGCCTTAATAATAATATAGAAACGCGCGTAATCTATCTTACTACTCTTACTACTCTTACTAGATAGTTACTACCTCTTATTAGTTATGACATAACTTTAGCTAAGGCATCTAGCCACTTCTAGTCAGCTGAAATCGCGCTTCCCCCGCGTCGGCAACAGCACGGGTAGTTATTGCTGAATTAAGTGCGACAACGTCATCCCAACACCATCATCCTCCAGAGCTCCTACTGCAAAGACACGACCCTGCACACTACAATGGATGACTCTCTCGCCCTTAAATCTTCGTCCTCGTCCTCTCGCTCTCGTCGTCTACCACCCTCACCCTTACCTTTCCCCAGCTTCCACCAACCCTCCCCTCTCCATCTTCTCGTTATTCAGCTTCGCCGGCTTCAGCTCGTCTCGTCCACTCTACCTTCTCATCCCTCAGCTCTGCCAGCTTCAACTCGCCCCGTCCACCCCCTCTTCCCATCACTCAGCTTTGCTGGCTTCAACTCGCCCCGTCATCGCTGTCTCCTCATCTTTCGGCTTTGCTGGCTTCAATTCGCCTCATCTTCTCCGTCACCTCATCAGTCAGCTTCACCAGCTTCGCCCAGCCCTTTTCATCTCGCCGTATCTAGCTTCGTCAGCCGCCAGGTTTGCTGCCAGAGAAGTATGCCTGCCTCAGGGACCACTTTCTTCAAGCAATTCACTGACTGAACCATCTCTACAGGCTGCGAGTGCTGCGCTCGTGGTCCGGGCCGGCTCAATGCTTCTCTAGCAACATTCCGCTTGACAAACCGACTCCGACTTCGGAATCCTGACTTCTCTAAGCCTCGCATTTGCTTGCCGTCGGGTTTGCTGCTAGAGAAGTATGCCTGCCTCAAGGACCTCTTTCTTCAAGCAGTTCACTGACCATACCATCTCCACAGGCTGCGAGTGCTGCGCTCGTAGTCCGGGCCGGCTCAATGCTTCTCTAGCAACACTCCACGCAACGAATCGATTTGGGCTCACCACCATGCCCTATCAGGTATCTTCCTTTCCCAGCCGTCCAGCTGACAGAATGCAGACTCCATCCTCCATCTTCACACTCATCTTCTCGTCAGGTTTGTATCTTCCTTATCCTCCGTCTAGCTGACAACATAAAGGCTTCACCCTCCACCCTCGCATCCATATTTCCGCCAGGTTTGAATCTTCCATCTTCACACGTCTAGCTGACAGCATGCATACTTCGCAATCCGCCGTCGCCTCTTTTCCTCCCTGGGTTTGTATCTTCCCTCTCCACTCATTCGCTGGCAGTATGCAGACTCGCCTTCGCGCCCATCTCCTCGCCAGGTTTGTTGCCAGAGAAGTCCGCCTCCCTCCTTTGTCCTCTGCAACACAATTCACTAATCTATCTGCAGGTTACGAGTGCTGCGTTCGAGGTCCGGGCCCGCTTAAGGCTTTTCCGACAGCATTCCGCACGACCAATTGACTTTGAAGATTCGACTTTGACCAACCGTCAATCGCCAGGTATCTCCATTTTCCACCCATCTGACTTTTCAGCCCAGACTCGACTCTCACCACCATCTTTTGCCTTTCGGACAGCTTTCAGCACGACAAATTGACTTCAACCAGCCAACATTTCCCGCTAGGTACAGTATCCTCCTTTCTCACTCTTCCAACTGACTCCATCAGACTCTACTGACCCTCTGTTTCACCAGCCAACGTCCCCAAACGTCACCTTCCTCTTGCCGTCAGTCAAATAATACCCTGATCACGTTTCTTTTCTCTCCTCTCGGACTCACCCATGGCTGACTGTGAACAGTGTCAACCCATCTATCGCTGCTGTCCTCGTTCACAGCCGTCGCCCTTCACCGCTGTCCTTCACTGATGTCCTTCGCCGCTGTCCTTCGCCGATGTCCTTCGCCGCTTTCCTCCGCCGATGTCCTTCGCCGCTTTCCTCTGCTGATGTCCTTCGCCGCTGTCCTTCGCCGCTGTCCTTCACCGCTGTCCTTCGCCGCTGTCCTTCGCCGCTGTCCTTCACCGCTGTCCTTCGCCGCTGTCCTTCGCCGATGTCCTTCGCCGCTTTCCTCCGCCAATGTCCTTCGCCGTTGTCCTTCGCCGTTGTCCTTCGCCGTTGTCCTTCGCCGCTTTCCTCCGCCGATGTCCTTCGCCGTTGTCCTTCGCTACCTTCGTCCTTTGCTGCCAACGTCTTCGCTGCCTTCGTCTTCGCTGCCTTCGTCTTCGCTGCCATCATCTTCGCTGCCGTCATCCTTCGCTGCCGTCGTCTTCACTGCCGTCGTCTTCGCTGTCTTCGTCTTCGCTGCCGTCGTCCTTTACTGCCGTCGTCCTTCGCCACCGTCGTCCTTCGCTGCCGTCATCCTTCGCTACCGTCATCTTCGCTACCGTCGTCCTTCGCCACCGTCGTCCTTCGCCACCGCCGTCCTTCGCCGCCGTCGTCCTTCGCCACCGCCGTCCTTCGCCGCCGTCGTCCTTCGCCCACCATCATCCTTCGCTGCCGTCGTCCTTCGCTGCCGTCGTCCTTCGCTGCCGTCGTCCTTCACTGCCGTCATCCTTTGCTGCCGTCGTCCTCCGCTGCCGTACTTCTTGTCACACTCCGCCACTTGCTCGAAAACATCCTCCGTCTTGATGCCGACTCCTTCAACACAATACCCGGTAGGCTATACATTCTTGCTTCAGCTGTTGTGTCGAGCGTGGTATTCAAACCTGACTGCACGCAGACTTCGCACAGTTCTTGGTGCCGCCGTCTTTGCAAACTTTGCCCATGGCTGACTATCGTCGTCGCTCTCGATGCTGTCTCAGCACATCTCTGGCTACGCACCCTTGATTTGCGGAACGCATCCGACTACCCGATGACATGCACACTCGGCCCTTCGCCCATTCTCGCTGCCGCCGTCCCTTCTCTTGTTGACACCTTTGCCAAAAACCAATTCGTTCACGTAGTTTTGGTGGTCTCAAAAGATCCTCGGCTTTCCTCAGGACTGATGGCAGATCTCTCATTGTCTCCATCTGCCTCATTGCTCTTTTCCTCGCCCTCGTCCTACGCGCCGTCTTGTTGCAGTTCTCCTCGCCGCCATCCTTACTCTTGGCCACCCTCTTGCATGCCGTCGCTCTACATTTCTCCTCGTCGCCGATTTTCTCGCAATCTTCTTCGCTGTTACTCGCCGCCCTCTCATACACCGTCCGCCTCGCAGCAGTTGTCACTGCCATCATCCTTATCGTCTTCTTTCGTTGGTTCCCCTCGGACACAATACCTCTTTCCTCCATCTGTCTAACGTGCGCAGATTGCGCGTCATCTCTCGTCGCCCGTCCTCTCGCATTCGTGGTCCGGGCCGGCTCAAGGCTCCTTTGACACCACTCTGCGCGACTAATCCACACGAAGGCTCGTCGGACAACGCCGTCGTCCTTACTTCTCCCGTCCGTACTTCGCATCACCTAATCCAGAGTGTCCTGTCAGAGGTGTAAGTTTTCCCTATACTCCCCCTTCATACCACCGCTGAACTCAACGAATTGAATTCACAGGCTGCAAGTGCTGCGCTCGTGGTCCGAGTTGGCCCAAGGCTCCTTCGACACCACTCTGCGCGACCTAACAACCAAGATCTCTCGAACTACGCCGTCGTTCCCAATTTGGTCCATCTGTTTCTCTGTCGCTGGCTTCGCGTCGCATTTCGAACTCTGGTGCATTTTACCAACTCCACTTTTTCACAGCTGTATGTCTGACTGACATGACTATGCATAGGCCTCTATTCGACACCTCCGTTGAGCTATCTCGATTTCTACGTTCACACACCCCAATCCTAACAGCTTGACGCGATCGTATCTAGCTGCCGCTGCCAGTATCGGTGCCAGTCGCCAACTACTAGAGACTCAACCCGCAATTTCTCTCTCCAACGTCTCCCAATGTCGACGCCGCTTCATTCTCGTCACTTCGTTCTCGTTGCCTCATCTCGACTTCTCCCTCAACTTCTCCCTTAACTTCTCTCTCGACTTCTCCCTGAACTTCTCTCTCGACTTCTCCCTCGACTTCTCTGCTTAATACCACCGTTGACTTGTGCGTTGATATCCCCTTTCTTCCCCTCTCAGCGGACTCGGACTCGACACTCGGACTTGACACTCGGACTCGATACTCAAAGACTTGGACTCGGACCTGGCAGCAAGGAGAGAACAGGTAGGTGGACGAGCTGAGCTGCTACGTGCATACGATGGGCGGGCTTGTTGAAAACCTTGCCACAATTGTCGAGGCAGGAAGCTGGCGGCCGGGCGGGGATTGAGACACGGAGGTACAGATAATTGAGGAAGCTCGTAAGTGACAACCTCCAGACTGGGCTGATATGAAGCAGCCACGCGCGGGTCGGTCAAATGTGGAAATATTTGGCAAGCCACATATGGCAGTGCGGCGGCGCCAGTCACTGCGATGCCGTGGCCATTGAATTCTCTCTTTCTCTCTGTGTCAGACGCGTCGCGTCGCGTCGCCAACATTCCATGCTGTCTGTCTATCCTCGTATCCGCCACCTCCCTGCTGCCAACATGTCTGCCTGTCCTCCACGCATGCGCCTTGGTCCAGTATCTCAGGCAGTCCTCGATTCCGCGCCAGTTCCAGCCGCACTTGTACATGAGTTGCGTAGGTCGCGCGACTGGCTCCTCGTCCTGTTTGGATGCGGCACCCAGACGCAACAGAAACCCTTCGAGCTGCAGCCGCCGCCGCGTCTCAATCTAAAGCGATGCCCCGAATCCATGCGACGCTTCACAACTCCTCCTCAGAAGTTCTTGAAGGGCTGCGCGATATCGTTTACGTTAGATCTGTCAGCAGTCAACACGCTGCGCTCCTCATCTTTATCCGGTCCAGCCCAATGCGTTTGCGATCATATAAAACTACCCGACAGGCTGGCGGGCCAGCCAAGCTACACGGAAGGACATACAGTCATGGGTTGAGCAACTAGCTAGGCTGGAGTGGGCTGTAATGGCGTTGAGCGGGCGCTGGTGGATCATGGCGCGGGTTTTGGCATGACAGACGTCTTGCAGCTGGCCGGGCTGATTAAGTTTTCACGCTGAGCGCAGCCCCCATTGCCCACCTTCGCGTCCTCCACATCTGTCAGTCCAGGTCCAGCTAACAGTCCTCAAAATCCAGTCCCGGCCAGGTTTGCACATGAGCTGCATCACGCGATTCGCTCCTCTCTCCTTCCTTAATGCGGCATCAGACACACCAGCAAACCCTCAAACTGCTGCCCCCGCCCTCGACGGCTGTCGTCGCGTTTCAATCCGCCGTGAAGACCCGAGATGACGCTTTTCAATCCATCCTTGGAAGTCGCTGAACGACCGCGCGATACCATATACCTCAAACTTGTTGAACTCATCAAACTTGTCGGCGTTGGACGGGCGTCTCATCTCCCTCTGCTCCGGTCCGAAGTCGTTACGATCGCACACGACAAGACATACTGGCAGTTTAGTGGTTAGATGAGATGGGCGGGAACAGGACATACTTTGGTTGAGCAGCCAGACGGGCTGGGCTGGAATGGAATGATGTGGGGCGGGCGATGGTGGCTGACGGCGCGCAGTCGAGCCTGACAGGCCTTCGCAGCCGACTGGTTTGATTGAGGTCCTCACGCTGAGCACAGCCGCCGACACCGCCGCCGTTCTCATTTCACTCCTCCACGCCCGTCGGTCCAGATCCATTGTGCAGTCCTTGAAGCACAGTCTCGGCCGGATTTGTAAATGAGCTGCGTTGCACAATTGGCTCCTCTTGTCTGAATCTCCGGACAGCGGAAACTCTACGATTTGCCGCCGCTGCCGCGTCTTAATCTACGACGATGACAAGACAATCCGGCGAGCGAGGCGAGTCGCACGGGTGGAGACCATGCACCCATGGGTTGAGTACATAGCCAGGCTGCACTGGAATGGAATGATGTGGGACAAACGATGGTGGACGACTACACGGGTCTGGTATAAGTATGCCCCCGACTCTCCGCTCGTCGGGCGCCTCTTCGCCGTTGGATCCTTTGCTTTCAAACGCGTTCGACCGACTAACGCACGAATGGCTCAACCCAAGTTCAATTCCGCGATCCGCTCAGTAGGCCTATGTAGATCAGGCAACCCGCTGCAGCGGGTACAGAGCTCATTGAGGGCTAGTGCGAGTGTCTTTTCCACATTGTCTCGATCCTGCGTCACTAGGAAAGGACGGTGAAAGAGGAAATATGTGCATCGCTAATAGTTTTGGATGCGCTCTCATCGAAAGAAGCCCCGGCGGAGGGTGTGGAGGACTAGGCTATATGGATTGGCCGGTGATTTGACTAGTGAATTGAGTGGAGGGGCGACCAGTGGTACTTAGCAAGGTAGGACATGACCGTCAGTGCTCGAAGCAGGTAACGTGACGAGAATAGAGATGTGTGTCAGGTCTGAACCAAGTCACAAGCTATACAAGAGGTAGCGAATACTACTTTAATGATAACCGGACAAGAACTAGGTATAGAGAAGACAGGAAGGCGAAGCAGGCGGAGGAAGGAGCAGGTAGAGGACGGAGGCGATAGAGTAGATAGAGCAGACACAGCAGACATAGTAGATATAGTAGACATAGCAGACATAGCAGACATAGTAGACACGGTAGACATAGCAGACATAGTAGACACGGCAGACACGGTAGACACGGCAGACACGGCAGACACGGCAGACACGGCAGACACAGCAGACACAGCAGACACGGTAGACATAGCAGACGGAGCAGATGGAGTAGATAGCAGACGAAGCAGATAGAGGACAGAGTAGGCGGAGTAGACTGAGGATGGAGTAGGCGGAGCAGACGGAGGATGGAGTAGGCGGAGGATGGAGGAGACAGAGAGAGGACATTAAGGATGGTCTCATGGGGCTAGAGCAGGACTGATCCATGAGCTCAACCTGCCAGCTTGAGAGAAGAACATTGCCTGGCTTGAAATGAGCGGAGTGTGGGGGAGGCGTACATCTTTACTAGTAGCTGAAGATCTTTTCGATCGAGTAGCGAGATGGAGTGGAGACAATGTGATGTCGGTTGGCGTTATTGGTCGACCAGAGCGAAGCATGAGAGGCGGCCCGGACCACGAACTCAACCAGCCCAAATGTCAGTAGTGTGCCTGATTTGGAAAGGGGAAGGGAAGGCGTACTTCTCTGGTAAGTCTGCTAGCGTAAATGCTTGCAACGCTGGCAGTAGGGATCGAGAATGAGGCGGAGGGAAGTTGCGGGCGATTGGTGTGGTCGGTCAACCAGAGCGAGGCCAGAGATGGCCCGAACCACGAACTCAACCTGCCAACATGTAAGATGGTGCCTGACTGGGAGAATGAGGGAAGGGTAAGGGTGAGGGGGCGTACTCTCTGACGACGTCTGCTGATGCAAACGCTTGCAGTGCTGGCCGTGCTGGCAATGGAGATCGAGGATGGACCGGATCGAAGGCGACGAAGCCTGCACTAGCAGAGGGCGAGGGCGATTGGCGAGAGCGATTCCAAGCATCCCGCTGTCCTTATCACCGGAAGGCAAGCCATTTTGCAGTAGAGGAGCACCGAATTCCAAAGCCGCCGTGTTGTGAATCTAAGACGCTCGAGGTTACGCGCAGTCTTTCTGACGGGTGGCATAATCAGGTTCCTTTAACAGTCTCGCAAAAAGGCAGCGAAGCGTTAAAGACGGGGAGCACCAAGTGGACGTTTAGATTGAGCTGCTGCGCAGTCGTGCCGTTGCTGGAAGGTCGCCGGGTGCTAGTGGTAAAGGAGAGCGCTGGCCGAGTAGCGATGAGGTATCGGTGCTCCTGTGATGCTGCTTTCCCTGGATTCGTTGTGTGAGCAGGAAAATCCAATGTCAATGTGGGTCAAGTAGAGGGCGCACTCATGCTTCCAGCTCTACCATTACTTGACTATACCATTTCATTGATTTCCTCCCACCCGCCAAGCAGTGTGGCAGACGATCAGAAAGTCACAGCAGAAACCCAACCCCATTTTTGAGCACTCCAACCATCGTGTCAACTTATCCTCTAGCGAAAAGGGTATATCAGCATAAAGGCTCTCCGGCAGCGTGCAGCTCGAAAAAAATCGTGGCGGACGATCAGGTCAGGGCTTGGACGGTCATTTTCGTGCGCGACATGTCATTCAAGCAGGTTGTTCACCGTTGGCTGTTGGTCATCTGGCTCAGCAACACTTTATGTGAAATCCCGATGGCGATTCTGCGAAGGGTTAGCAACAGGTACATCCAAAAGAAACGCCGCACCAACTTGACTCTGGAGGTCGGCTCATGATGGTGTGGGTCAAGAAATGGGCCTGAGTTGTTGAAATGCCGGACCGGAACCTGATGAAGTGGCGAAATGAAGGAGGTCACTAACAGTGTGAAGAAGCCAAGGCGAGTCGGGGGTGGGAGGGAGCAATGTGTAGGGAGGCGTTGTACTGGCGGCATTTCCTGATGGAGTCAGGAGCTCGCTCTTGCAGGTTCGCCAGTCATCCAAAGAGGTGGTCCGGCATGGTGAGAAGAGGCGGCGGCAAGCGATGATTGGGTTTACCATTGGGCCATGATGATTATGGACCAGCTGTCCTGACCTGGACAAGACGGAGGAGTTGCATTTGAGCTGGCTGAGGACAATCGAGTATGGGGTGGTCCTGGTTGTTTTCGCCTTCCCTTCACGCTCCCTTGCTGCTCGCACCATAGGTACAGCTCAGCCGCTTCCTTGTCCAACATCATCTTCCATCGCCAGCTATGTGTAATGAAGACGCGCTCCCCGAGCAGCACAAAGGGTGCCTGGCGATAGGAAGAGCTCACGGCGATGCGAAGGGTTTCCAGAGGCTCGGCGGGCTCATAGACGGGCGGCGAGGACAGGAGCGCGAAGAGGTGACGAGAGCGATGGCGTGCAGAGGCGGCGAGATTGAGAAAACGATCGCGACACGAGGGCGAGGGCGCGTAGAGGAGCGAGGATGGGGAGGGTTCAGTAGAGGTGTGTTTCCTGGCCCTGTCGGCGATGGTTTGGGAGGTCGATGACGGGAGCCGCTGCAACAAAAGTCGTGGCCGACCCTCGAGCCTCTGCTCCCCACACTGCTCCGAGCACCTGAGACGCATCCAAGATTCGCCCTTGAACCTGTCCTTTGCCCAGCTGAGCCAATTCTGGGACTATTCGTTCGTTTTCTGGCGCGGCGTCGTCCAAGAGTTTGCTGACTTTGCGGCTGGCAACGCTGAAGCCTTAACACCCATATCTTCTCGGAATTAATTAATCCCGGTAGAAGCGACAGAACAGAAAGAACGCCTGACAAGGGCTTTCGTGCACCGGTGCTCTGACGCCGCCCGACATTATCAAGGCTCGAGAGACCTTGGGAATCGCGCTGCAGCATCGAAAGCGCCGGGCGCGCTCTGTACGCATCACCTCGCGACACTGCTAACCTCGCATAAAGGCAGCATACTTGCATCCGCCGCCAGTATCGGGTCCAGTTCCAGGCTGCCACACACCTAGCTGCAATACGCGTCCATAACGCGCGCCTTGTACTCGGCAGCAGCATCAGCAGCTGCGTGTAGGATCTGAAATTCTTGAGTCAAGAATGTTGAGTGTGGGCATAGTGGTGGTGGTGGTGATGGAAGATGGCATAGGCGATGTACGTCAAGAAGCCGAGAGCGAAGCTGTAGAGGGCTAGGCCTGTGGTTTCTGCGTGTGGACGGGTTGTTGGTTCGTTGGTTGATACGTAAGGACGGTGGTGCAGAAGTGCGTGCTGTGGAGATGGATTGGAAGTCAGTATACGGTATGCTCCGGAGCAAGAATGCGCACGACCAACAACGCGCCAGACCAAGAACGCGCCGAAAAGACGTACCGGAGCTAGCAGGCCGAACGCGGCGGAGCGAAAACGCGGTGGAGCGAAAACGCAGCGGAGCAAAAACGCTCCGGAACGAGTAGACCAAACACGGCAGAGCAAAAACGCCCCGGAGTAAGTAGACCAAAACGCGGCGGGGCGAACGCGGTGGATCAAACTCGGCGGAGCGAATGAAAATGCTCTGGAGGAAATAGACCAAATACGGCAGAGCAAATGAGAACGCTCCAGGCCAAGCGCAAGAAACGCGGCGGCAAGGCATTGTGCCGCCGTCTAATCTCCATTTCAAGCTGACCAGCTTCTATTGCTTTGCCTTCGCGCCCTCCATCTACTTGCTTTTGTCTTCCCCGGTGCTCGTGCAAATAGACATAGCTGTGCTGATTTTCCCTTCATGTTGCGTGCGACAGTGGCAGGCTCTACTTTGTTGTTCGGATAGAGTGCCGTGCTAACATCGATCGCCTTGTGCTTTATGGAGAGGGAAGGCGGTACGTCATAGCAAGCGTCGATGGGATAAGCGCAAAGGCCAGCAGAACGAACCATGGAGGTATACAGATGGCGGTTCAAGGAGGTTAGGTGGTATCTTGGTTGTTTTATTGCGATGATAGTCCCAGGAGTCAGTAACGCTGCACTAGACCTCGGCATCATAAGGGTTGCTACCTTTCATGCGTTATGCAATAGATCCGGACGTGATGAAGCTTTGCCATGCAGCGTGAGGGGAGCGAGAGACAGCTCTAGCCAAAGCAACAACCACAAGCAATATTTTGGCTTCCGCTGGCGCCGTCGCTGATGCAAGCGGCTACTGTGTCAGCGCCGCAACAGCACTCGGAGGACCTGTGCGCGCCAGGTACCTCGTGTGTGCATTGCGCAAGCTCTGGCTCCATCATGAGTTGCAGATCTTCGAAGAGCTCATGGCAGGCATCACCACGCGCCAGTGTCCTTTGTTCCCCCCCCTTCCCTCATGCCTATCTGTCCTCGATTCGTCATTAACGCGCGTTGTGTAGGGTTGATATGCATAGGCGCTGCGGTCGGAAAGCCAAGGAAGAGGTTGACGTGATGAGAGAATTGACCGGTCGTTGTTCGGTGAACAGTCTTTTACACAGCAATCAGCTTAGCTGGGAGGATGGAGTGGTGGGGATTGCGTTTGAGTAAGTCTGGGCGGGCGTGAAGGAGGACGAAATCAGTAGTGGATTGAGTGGGAGAGGCGTGCACGCGAGCGTGGATATCGCCTTACCTGTACTAGCTGCACAACTCCAGAGCGGAGGTGCTGAATCTTTTGATGGCCACCGCCCATCGCCATCTGCATCCTTGACTTGCATGCCCGGAGAATGCTACCTTCGGTTCTATGCCATTCCAGAGGCTCTGACCTTGCGCGTCCTGCGTCCACGCGCTCCAGCTCTCAACGCGATAAATTTCCAGCCGCCCGCGAGCGGCAATGTCAAATACGCATGTGCCGCGCTGCGCTTTGGCCCAGTCGCTGTTGGGGGATCAGAATGGGTGCCGGGGCCGAGGGGCGAGGGACCGTCGGGAAACTGGCACTGCTGGGGGGCGAGACTGCACTCGCATTTGAGGCGCCGGTCGCTGCGGCTCGGAGTGCGGCAGTGCCAGGCGGCGACTAGACTGGGGACGAGTTGGAAAGCCGCATTGCTGGTGATGGAGCTGGAACTGCCAAAGTTGATGGTCAACGTGAGAGTGGCGCTGTCGTTGGGCTTCATGGCCGTGGGCGGCGGCGCAGGGAAAAGGGCACGGTGCCTTAGGGTGCGGTACCTGCGCGGCTGGTTGCCAAGAAGACTCGCCGCGCGCGTCGTAGCGCACAGGTTTGCCCGGCGAAATGGGAGCTGGCTTCTAGATGGCCGCGTAGTCGCAGTGTAGCAGCATTAGGTAGTCTCTTTAAAACCTGGTGGAATGAGGTTGCGGGAGAGAAGCTCTGTTTCAGTAGGAGAACATTGAGTACAAACTCCTGGATTTGGTAGGGAAGACGATTACCTCGAGTCACGTGCTGAACATGTCATGACAACATACAAGATGTCATGACAATATGCAATATGTCATGACAACATACAAGATGTCATGACAACATATAAGATGTCATGACATCCTAGTAGCGTGACCAGGCGAATTGCAGGCACTTCGAGGGCGTGTTAGTCTCTGACTGCCAACCTTTTTAATCCAGAACGTGTCGTTCACCACAAAAGTTCCCATAGTGCATGTGTGAAGCTGATCAAAGATTACGCAGCGGTAGTACCATCTGGCGCCAGATTGTGTCAACCTTGCGCCTGATTTTGCAGATTGCATTATCATGTTTCCCCAAGCCCAGCGCCGCACGGCCTCGGCCGGTGACACCGTACCGCCGCCACAACACCACCACGTCGATATTGCCAACAACCCGTGCCCTCCCCTCCTGTGCGACGACAGCGCGCCCTTTGACAGAGCCGCGGCCATCATTCGTGTTTGCCGTTGCCCCCCTTTCCTTCTGCACTGCAGCGCATCCCACGAGATGCTGCAGGAACAGTCGCTGATGCAAACAACGAATGATGCGGGCGCGCGTCGCGTTTGATGGCTCAAGGAACTAGCAGGGCTGTGTTGCTCCCTGTCTCGTTGCCCGACCGCCTGACTACCGACGCAACGCCCTCATCGTCTCCCTCTTTCTCCACAACCCCATCATCCATCCGACGACGACCGACTGACCGACCGGCGCAATTCCCTCATCTTCTCCCTTTTTCTCCACACCATGCATCATCCGACCGACCGACACAGCACCCAGCTGGTACTTGGGCCTTCATCAACATTCCCTGACAAGCCGATCTGCCGTTCCGCAACAACCGACCGAATAATTACCATGCGAATACTTGGGGTGAGGTGCAAGAAGGCCGGGCAGCCAGCTTTGCAACAACGCTGTCAGAGCAATCAATGATTGGAGAACAAACACGGCGCCTACCTGATCAGCTGGGGTCCTGATGCGCGGACTGGACTGGTGATTCGGAATATTCGCCACCTGGGTAGCCGAAACAGGACGTGACGGAGCCTTTGGTCGCGGTGTGGAAGCGCACCCTGTAAGCATACATCCTGTACCTACCTCGGTGCGATGGAGTGATGGGAAGAAAAGGGAGTTTGGGTCCTCTGGCCAAGTCAACGCTGCTGCTGCTGCTGCTACTGCTGCAGGCGATAGAGCTGGCTGGCTGGCTGGCTGGCTCACAGAACGCATGGCGGATGATGGATCATGGCGAGGCTGATGGCATTCTTTTTGGGCTGGAAGGGGTTCCCAACGAGTAGTAATCTCACTCCGTTCCAACTTGTACTCCTTTCATCAAGACCATCCGTGAACTCCAACTACCTTTGCCTTTGAGCAGTCAGTATGTAGTCGGCTGTGACTACACGGTGGTGTAGCAGGAGCCACTGCTGTCGCCGCCGCCACCCTGTACCCAATCCACTACACGTCTCGTGTGCCGTTCCGCGTTGGCCAGGAGAGTGGTCGAGTATGGATGGGGCGTCTTCCGACTGACTGCAGCGCTGGTTCTGCTGCTCCGGCTCCCGTCTGCCTTTGCTGTCCTCCAACGCCCGGAGCTTTTGTACTTCGAAGCGCCTCCGTAGACAAGCGAGCGACACCTTGATCTCAATTCTTCTTCGTTCTTGCATCGGGGCGCCCATCGCGACGAGCAGCTGACTTCCCGCCGACAGCCTCCCTGCTTGCACGCGACGCACACCAGCTCAGCCACAACTGCCATGGTCATCCTCACAACACCATCAATTCTTTGGAGAGAATGCAGCAGGCCCCACCACATGCGCACCATGTCACCCATCTCCTGTTGAGCTGATGATGAATGACAGTCAAGAGTCAAGAGTCTCGCGCCCATGTCCCAAAGCGATTCCGTCGAGTCGGACCGGCCATGTGGATGAGTCGAGATTTCGTCCTTCAGGCAGAAGGTTGAAAGGTTGTCAGCTTCGGACTGTTCATGCGCTGCATCTTGAGGCCAAGTCCCTCAAGCATGGCGGGTAACTAGTGCTTTTCGCCAATCCATTTTTATTTTGACTGGCAGGAAAATTTCCCTACGGCTTCCCCTCACCCGCCGCCCGATTCGCTCAAGGCTCCTCACTGCTCCTCCTGCAGGACCAAAACGTCGCTGGCAAACACAGACATGCATCGTGGCCAGAGCGACCGGGTCCGTAATGCCAACTACAAAAACGGTAGTGTTGACTGTCTCAATAAGCCAATCGATGATGTGCTTGAGCACCTGCATGACCTGCGCGCCGCGGAGTCGCGCAGACGTTTCGGGCTGGCCCTGGTGGTGGCGTATCCCCTCCGTTTCAATCCCCTTCAGCGTTGCAAGTGGCCCGAAGTCCTGCTGTTTCTCTGAAATGTCCATGTCGCATCGTCGGGGGCGGCGGCGGCGGCGGCGTCGGCGATTATTCGGCGGCGGCGATGGTTCGGCTGTCCGGGGTGGCGTCGCTAAGGTCGGGTGACAACACAAGTCACGTGTGAACTGAGTCATGCCTGACATCCCCACCATGTTGCTGCTCTCGCCTCCCGTCTCAGTTGTCGTAGCCACCACCTCTCGATTGAACGAACTCCATTGTCGCAGCCAGCTCGCCGTTTTCGCGCCCCTGTCTCTCCCATGCTGCCGCCCGAGTTGCGCACCGGGGTTACAAACCTTGAGATTGAGGCTCTATCTGTTCATTCCAGCATCCAGGTCCTGCACCACTACAACACGCTCCAGCAGCGATTCAAAAGGGCAAAGCTAGACCTCACGCATTACGTCAGCGCCGAAGTCCTTCACATCATCACTATCAGCACCATCGTCCATGGCCCCGCAAAGAACGTGGTCCGCGCACTGCATGACAGTCAATGGAAACTGTCCATTCTGGACCTTACCAAATATTTTGGTGATGAGACGCTTCTCTCTGAGCGCTTTCTGAGAAAGCTAAACGAAATCGCTCAAGCAACCGACATAGCCTGGCCGCGGTTTTGGCAAGAGGCTTGCGCCGTTCGAGATGAGCGCACCAACCCGGCGACCGAAAACAAGAATGGCGTCGCGCTCAGTCATGACTGGCGTCCGTTTGACCTTCAAACGGCAGCGGAGAGGCTGAACATACAGCTCAAGAAGCGCAGAAACCATGCCCAGGCAAGTTGTCCATTCTTCGGTGAGTGATGTTTCTAACCACAGTTAGAGCAGCAGCAGCAGCGGCGTAACGCGAAGCGCCCGAGGCTTGAGTCCGAGCCTGCGCCCGAGCCCGAGCCCGAGCCCGAGCCCGAGCCCGAGCCCGAGCCTGAGCCTGAGCACCAGGCTGAGTCCATCGCCCATGCCGATGCCGAGCCCGCCGTATCCTCACCACCCGAACAACAAGAGCCCATGCCGCGGCGCCCTTCCCGCTCGCGTTCGCCTGCATCCAGTCCCAGTCCAGGTCCTGGTTCCAGTGACAAACCCCAGCGAGATTCTGCAGCACCACAACCGCTTCAAGATGAGGCCGATGTTGAGCACTCCCGCCATGCCTTGCCATCGCTCCCCGATTTCCAAGAGGAATCTTACCTGTTCCACGAAATGGCCAGTCCAGCCAGCGTTAGCGACAGCAACAGTGACGACGATGCCACGGACATCAAGCAGGACCTGAACCGCAAGTCCACCCGCCGTCAGACCACGTTCGGACGCCTTTTACCTTTTCCGATCAAGGAGTCACCAGGCTTTTTTGAAGCGAGCAGTCGTCAGACCAAGCCCAGACGCCGTCGAAGTTGCTCAGTTGAGGACGCACCGAGCTTGGTTCCGGAAGCGGGCAGCCCTCCACCCGGACCGCCACATTCACCCATCAGCTCAATTGCAGCCCCCATCTCTGGCCGCCGTCAATCTCGACCTGGCACTTTTCTCTCTACTGAAGCGGATGACGTGGTGCATGTCGACAATCAGGACACGCCCAAATCTGACGAGGCCAAAAAGGACGCGCCCGACTTTGACAAGGTCGAAGTCAAAGCAGACTCGCTCAACGTCAACAAGGCCGAAAAGGATGTGCTCAACCTGAACAAGAACAAGGGTGGAAAAGACAGGCTCGACGTTAAGCAAGACGCGCTCGACCTTGATGATGACGAAAGCGGCTCAGATGACGCGAATGATATCGCAAAAGGCCTGCAGGAGCTTGCTGACGGGGCGTGGCTATCCCACAGGGCCATTTTCCTCCTTGGACGCGTCTTTGAGCTTCCGGGCGTGCAGTTGCTCGAGACAGGTGAACCTCCGGGCGGCGATTGGGATGCTTGGACGCAGCACCATCATTACCAGTGCGCTCAAGGTGCTGAACACGTTTTCTTCATTCTGCATCTTCGCGCCCGCATGCATTGGGTCGTCTTCCACCTTGACGTCTGTCAAGAGACGGTGGTCTTCTATGACTCGCTCCAGGTCAGCAACGACAACGGTGGTCAAATGGAGCGTGCGGCTGTTGCCATGACCAGAGCTTGCGGCTTCAACTGGAGTGACGGTGACTGGTCTTTCGTGCCAAAGTCCAATGTAAGCACCTCTTGGCTACTGCGGTGTATATGTGTTTATTCTGACACGGAAAGCAGATCCCACAGCAACAGGGCGGCTCTGACTGCGGAGTGTTTGCGCTTGTCTTCTACTTGCACGCCGCTGCGTCCAGCGCCCTGCCCGACAGCATAGACCCAGCAACATGGAGGAGCTTCTTCCGCAATGTCTTGAGGAGCCTCGCCGGCGATGATGCTGTGCGGAATTCAGCAGCAGATCCACAGCAAGCACGTGCGCAAGCACGTGAGAGCAAGTCTGTGCTCAGACACGTCGCTACTGCTCTGTACTCCAGGAAAAGGCTCGCAGATGATGCAAGTGCCATTCACAACGTCAAAAGACTGTATCTCAACGAATTCTTAACCCAGGAGCTCTGCGAGGCCAAGGTTCGCATCGCTCAAGAACACGTCGTCTGCCGGAGAGCTGTTTTGAAAGCCTTTTCAAAAGCAAGTGTGCTCAAAGAGCTAGGCAACGACGAAGAAAAGCGCAATTGGTTGCAAAATGATGTCACCAAAGCAACCAGAGACCTTCGACGCCTCAAGCGCCAAATCAGAAATGCAAAAGCCATCAGGGTCGCGGCTGACGCCACAAACGCAGACATCCAGTTACAGTTGCAAAAAGCTTCGGCGCGCGTCGAAGTAGTCAACCATGAGCTCAGGGCGGCGGTGAAGCTTGCGCGGGATACGGGACTCACGATTGATTAAATAATGAAAATGCGAATTTCTTATAGCTACTACTTACTTAAGTAGATATTAAGTTTTACGGAAATAAAAGGTCTATAAGATTTATTTCTTATAGCTATACTACTACTTACTTAAGTAGATATAGATATCTAGTATAGAGTAAGTATTATAGATATAAAAATTCTATAAGATACTTAAGAATATAATAACTAAAACTCTATCTTACTATATTTTCTATAACTTATCTCTCTTTTTTCTATATACTTACTAGTCTTATTATTATAGCCTACTAGATTAGCTTACTAACTCTTTTCTATACTATACTATTATAGCTACTATACTAGATAAAAAATATTTATACTAGAGTAATCTTTTATATCTCTATCTTATAATTTCTTACTTTATATTATCTAGATTCTTATCTATATATTTTCCTTCTAATCTCTCTTACTCTTCTATATCTACTATAAGTAAGTAAATATTCTTACTATTATATATATAGCTAGCCCTACTTAGTATACTTAACATGCTAGGTATACTACTTAATAGTAAGTTACTAGACCTCTATAAGAAGGTACTAAGTACCTTAATATATAGGTATTTATTTATTTATTTATTTATTTATTTATTTATTTATTTATTTATTTATTTATTTAGTTTAACATCCCTCTAAAGTCTAAGACTATAAGAGATAAGAGTCTAAGACCCTAATAGTCTAGTAGCTATATAAACTATAGTCCTCTAACCTCTTTTAAGAGAGAGAGAGAATCTATATCTTTCTAGCTATTCCTTCCTAGTAGAGAATTTAATGATTATAATTAGATAATTTAGGCTAAGCCCTTATATATATACTACCTAATAGGTAGTAAAAAAAAGGAGTAACTATAGTTAATAAAAGTAGTAGTAGTAATATTAGTAGTAAGTTATTAAGCACGTTTATAATTACCTAATTCTAGTTATATAAAGTAGTTATTTAAGTAGATATTTATAGGGAATAAGATAATATCTTCCCCTTATTATATAACTAATTACGTATATAGACGTACCTAATTATCTATAATTAGTATACTAGACTTTCTTAATAATTCATTAAATTCTACTAAATAGTAGTATATAGACTTATAGAACTAGTCTAGAAGGAGATTAATAGATATAAATATATAGAACTTATAATCTAAAAATAAGAAATAGCTATTCTATTTATCTATTTTAACATCTCTCTTAAGTCTAAGACTATAAGAGACTTATAGCTATCTTAAATTCTTTATTTTACATAGAATAAAGTCTAATTCTAGTATTAAAAGATAGAGAAGTTCTAGAGATTCTATAATACCTCTTATGTTTCTATATAAACTAAAAGTAAGAAAGAAAATAGCTTAGCTAAAGAATGAGATCCTAAGTAAAGAAATACTCTATAGAAATAAAAATATAAAGACTATACTTCCCTTTATTAAGAGTATCTTAATTACTTATAAATTAGAGTATATAGACTAAGAAACTATATTAAGATAAATATATCTCTAGACTATAATTCTAACTTATTTAATTTATAACTTTATACTACTTTACTACTTACTATTACCTACTTACCTCATATTTTTACTAATTATTCTATAAGATCTTAGTCTAATATATTAAATAATAGTAACTAATTAGAAAACTATAAAGAATTATATATATAAGAGCTATTATAGACTAAAGAATATATACTCTTATCTCTTTTAGTTTTATACTTACTTAATAGAAACATTAAACTAAGTAAATAAATATACTTCTACTATATACTTCTACTATATACTTCTACTATATACTTCTACTATATACTTCTACTATATACTTCTACTATATACTCCTACTATATACTCCTACTATATACTCCTACTATATACTCCTACTATATACTCCTACTATATACTTCTAATACTAGAAGTAGCATACTATAAACCCTAGTTCTATAGGGTATAGACTAAAGAAATTAGCTATATACTACTTTATTACTATCTAATATAATAGAGGAAAATAAATTCTCTTAAAGAATAACCTCTACTTAATTTTTAGATATAAAAAGTGCTTTTAACTATATATTTAGAGGTAATCTACTATAATTATTAAAGAAGAATAGTCCTCTACTAAGTTTTATTAGTTAGTTTTCTAGTTTCTTAAATAATAGGCTATTTAGATACTTTTTTAATAGATAAGTAGAAGAATTTAGGGTTATAGAGACTCTAGTCTTATAGGAAAGTTCTATTCCTCCTATATTAATACTAATATATATCTCTAAATTATTCTCTTCTTAGGTAGTTAAATTTTCCTCTTATATTAATAATATTAATCTTACTATCTTATCTACTAGTATTAAAAGAATACTAAAATACTAGAAAGAGGAGCTTTATAGTTATATATATTTTTATTTATTTATTTATTTATTTAGTTTAACGTCCCTCTAAAGTCTAAGACTATAAGAGATAAGGGTCTAAGACCCTAATAGTCTAGTAGCTATATAAACTATAGTTCTCTAACCTCTTTTAAGAGAGAGAGAGAATCTATACCTTTCTAGCTATTCCTTCCTAGTAGAGAATTTAATAATTATGATTAGATAATTCAGGCTAAGCCCTTACATGTATACTACCTAATAGGTAGTAAAATAAAAGGAGTAACTATAGTTAATATAAGAAAAAATAAAGGAAAAGGAGTAGAGAGAGTAGTCTAGAGGGGTCTTCTATAGGTCTCTTTAGCCTACTAGTACACTATTTAGTATATAGAGTATATAAAGGACTAGAAGGGGGCTAGGAGGATTTTTATAATATAAAAGAAATAGTAAGGAGAGTAGTAGATAATTTCTTTTTAAGGAAAAGAGGGAGAGAAGAGAGGTTTTTTTAAAGAAAAGGGATTAAGAGGGATGTCTAGGGGGGTAGGAAAGACGGAAATAAAGTGCCTCTACCCTTATGTAGCGGCTAGTAATAAATAGGCTATTTTTAATAGCCTTACTTACCTTAGATTTAGTAGAAAAACTAAGAGAAATAGAAGAAAACTCCTTTTTCTCCTATTTTTTAGGGGGTGTTAGATAATAGGGGGTACCTATAAGGAATAGCCTACTATTATAAGTATAGATCTCCTCTATAAGAGTAGTTCTAAGGTTAGGAGGAGGGTATTCCTTAGTAGGAATTCTATAAATAGCTACTTTAAACTAGTATTTAGGTTTTTTAGTACTATTAAATAAAATAAGGTAGGACTACTTAGCCTAATTATCTAGTAGAAAACTACTAGAATACTATAGTATAGTAGTAAGTACTAAATTCCCCTTTAGGAAAATAGTATATAAGGTAAGAGGGGGGTTTTTATTCTCTTTAAAAAGAGAATTAAGGGAATCCCTTAGTTTTCTAGGAGAAAAATTAGGGGGGAGTAATAGCGTACTAAGAATAATATACTAGTTTTATAAGGGGTTATTTAGTGCCTTTACTACCCCTTTAGGGGTAGTAGAAGGAGAAATATCTACCTTTTCTCCTTATTTAAATCACTTAGAATTCATAGAGACCTATAAATAACTAGGGGACTTAATAGGAGGCTCTCTAGTACTAACTACCCCCTTAGAGACCTTAGGGGGTAGGTTAGGGGTCCTACCTTACTTAGTATAGTCTTAAAAGACTTCTAGAAGATCTAAAAGATACCCTTCTTCCTCTCTATTTTTAGAGAGGTTAATAGCTTTTCTTATTAAATCTCTAGTACCTAGGAGAGCCTCCTAAGGGGTACTAGGGCTAGGAGGTACTAGGGGGGGTGCTAGGATACTAGATCTCCTAGGAGAAATAGTAGAAGAGGTAGAGATAGGCTCTTTTTCTTACCTAATAAGTACTACTCTAGTAGGGGTACTTTTAGGGGAAGTAGAGGGCTCTCTAGGTTATTTCTAAGCCCCTACTACCTACTAGAGGGTAGGGGTAGCTAGGGAGGGGTTAAGGTCTATTAAATCTTCTTTTTCTTTAGAAGAAACTCTTAAATTAAGGGGTTCTCCTAATTTAGGGGTTTTTTATAGTAGTACCCTATTAGGGGGTATTCTAGAGGGTCTAATTTAGGGAGTTAGGATTAGGGGTAGGAGTTCTAGTTTATATTTCTTTAGAAAAGAAATAAAAACCTACTTCCTAGATAGTATAAGGCTATGTTTTACCTTATCTCCTAGGGTTTTTTCTTAGTATTCTAAGATAAAGTATATATCCTAATCCTTAATATTTTTTAAACCCCTAAAATTAGAGGATAGCCTAATAGGTAGTCTAGGGGTAGTATTTTTTATTTAGAGGTTTTTTCTTATAGATTATTTTAGGAGACTAGGGGGTATTCTTCGTATATAAAAATATAGGTATATAGAGGAGGTTTAGGTAGCTTAAATAGTATAGGTTTTATTTAAATATCTAGTCTTAGCGCGGAGATATTTATAAGTAAGGTTATTAGGTACTTAGATTTTCTTTAGGCTAGGGGGTACTTAGATAGTCTTAGGAAAGATATAGAAGGTCTAGGGGGCTATCTTAGGTCTTATATATTAATGCTAAGGTAGGGCTAAGCCTTAGTAGGTAGGAAAAAAATTTTAGAGTAGGAAGAGTAGGAGAAAAAGCACGTTTTTACCCCTTACTAGGTAGTAATAAGTGCTAGTAGTAATGTAAGGGTATAAACTAGTACCTTAAGACCTACTAAGAAAGATGCTATAAAAATATTTATAATTAGATTAGAATTTATAGAGAAATCTAGGTATAAAGATTATAGTATTAAGAGGGTGTAAGGGATATCCTATTTAAACCTACTAGATAGTATTATATATTAGCTAATTATATACTATTAGGATAGCTATCCTTATCTCTTATAGTCTTAGACTTAAGAGGGACGTTAAACTAAATAAATAAATAGGGATTAAGACCTACTATTTAATAGATTACTAGGTAATACTACTAGGCCTATACCTATACCTTTCCTACTAGATAAACTAGAGGTATTAGTATAGATATAAGTAGTATTAGGTCCCTTTCTTTAGCTATTAAGGTTTAGGTGCTCTAATAGTATATCCTCTTTATTAAGAGAACTAATCCTATAAGAGAATAGGAGGTCCTTATTCTAAGGTAGAGAATAATAATATTTAATAAGTTCTAGATATTATCTATCCCCTATATTAATACTATTATATATATATTCTAATTAGGTAAGTCTCCTTAGTTTATTCTCTATAGAATTAATTCTACTTACTTCTTTAGGAATAGTATAGTTCTATAGAAGTTTTAAGGCCCTAAAAGTATACTTTTTAATAGTAGTATAGTAGTACCTAATACTATAGAATATCTATTATAGGTAAGGCCTTAGCTAGGCTATAGTAAGTATATAGTAGAAGTATATAGTAGAAGTAAATAGTAGAAGTATATAGTAGAAGTATATAGGAAAAGTATATAGTAGATGTTAGGAGATTAAGATATAGATACGTAAGTTAACTCCTTTCTTATAGTAATAATTAGTTATAGTAAGCTAGTCTTATAATAGTAGGATTAAAGTACTAATCTAAGTAAGTATATATAGAGAATTAGTACTTTAAGCCTAATACTTTAACTATAGGATCTATCTAAGAATATAAATAGTTAGAAACTATAATAATACCCCCCCTTATAGCCGCGTTATCCTAAAACGCTATTAAATATAACGCTAATCTACTATATAAAGGGAATAGTAAGGAAAGGGTATAAGCTAAGATAGCTACTATAGTTACTATAGTAGCTTACTTATTAGTAAAGCTATAAGAGATAAGGTAGGCTTAGAACTCTTTATTACTAGGGTACTTATAGAGGATATAGCCTAGGTTAGGGAGGTTCTAGATATAGATAAAGACTAGGTAGTAGAACTACTTAATAGGGAGGATAAGACCCTAGCTAGACTTATACTTATTAGGTAGCTAGCTAAATAGTAGGATGTTAGTACTAGTAGAGTAGGTAAGAAACTAGGTCTTATAGTTAGGTAGGCTACTAGGGTAGTTAAGGATAAGGCTACCTATAGCCTTAATTATATTACTAAGGGGGAGGGATAGAAAGAAGTAGGTATTAGGGTAGTAAATAATAAATATATTATACTCTAGCTTATTACTATAGATCTACTATAAGTAGATATAGTAGTTAGTAATATAGCTAGGTAATAGGTAGCCCTACTAGACTATAAAGCGCTTATTAATACTAAGATAAGGGAATAGAGGTAGGGTATAGATTAAATAGTACTAGCCTTAGGGTAGCTTAGTAATACTAATAGTAATAAGCATATATAGCTTAGTAGGTAAGATCTAGCGCGCGTTATAACTAGGTATAGGTAGGGTATTATAAGGGGTAAGACTAATAATAACCTTATCTATAATAATCTAATACTAGATAGAGCTAGAAGAAAAGGGGCCTAAGTAGTCCTCCTCTTTATCCTTAGTATTACTAAAGTTAGGAAAGGGGAGGATTATACTACTAGTAGTAGTAATAATATTATAAATAGAGTTATTAAGGTTATTCTAACTAGAGCCTAATATAATATAAAAGTAGTAACTATAGAGCTTAATACTAAGGAGGTCTTTAATATTACTAAAGATAGGGAGGATATAGAGAGTAGTACTAAAGTAAGGGTTACTAGGGTAAGTATTAGAGTAGGTAGTAGGGTTAGCCTTATTAGGAGGGGCTAGATCTATAGGGGTAATAGGAGGAGCTATAGAATCTATAGTATTAACTAGAGGAGTAGGATTATTAAGTTTAGTAATATAGTTATATAAGTTATATAGGTAGTTATTATTAGCATCTATAGTATAGTAAGATAATAAGGTTATAAGGTAGTTATAAGGTAGTAGGGCTAATACTACTATACTAACTAACCTAAAAAGGTATAGTAAGTAAGATAGTAGCTATCTTACTTAGTTAGTCTATATATTAGGGTAGTAGTATAATACTATCTCCCCCTTAGAGGAACGCGTCCTTATATTTAACCTATTTAGCTATAAAGTAGATATAAGTTAGTACTAATAGGGAACTAGTCTACTAACGCGTAGGTACTAGGCTAGTTAGGGGATAAGGCTAACTAGTAGGTAGTATAATAAAGGCTATAATAGCTATAGGAATATAGTATATATATATAGTAGTAAAAGTATAGTATATACTAGGCGTATAGATTATATAAGTACGCTACTTACTAATATATATACCCCTAAGTAATAACCTAAATTTAGCTTATACCTATAAGAGTAGTTTAACTAGAACTTAAACTATTAACCTCTAGGTAGGTATAAATCTTACTTACTCTATAAGGTAGTAGGGCTAATACTACTATACTAACTAACCTAAAAAGGCATAGTAAGTAAGATAGTAGCTATCTTACTTAGTTAGTCTATATATTAGAGTAGTAGTATAATAGTAGTATAGTTATAAAGATTATAAAGTTAGTAGAATAGTAAGTAGAGTATAAGTAGGGTTTAGTAGTTCTAGACCTTATAAAGAGGGTTATTATAGGTAGGCTTATATAGTTAGTATATATTACTAGTAGTATTATGAATTATTAAGCGGCTAATATGTAGGCTTTTACCTAAAGGCTATCTACTTAGTTAGATATATGTAAAATTAAAAGAACTTAATTAAAATTAAGTAGAGAAGAGATAAAGTTAAGTAAAGTCTTATTAATTATTATAAATATAGAAGATGCTATATACTCTATAATCTTCTATATATATTTATATAAGAAGTAAAATAAGAAGTAAAATAAGAACTAAACTCTCTCTTTACTATGCGAATTACTACTTTAGTTATATTATTATAATAGATAAAAAATTAATCTTCTTATTATCGCGTAAAGTCTTATTAGCTATTAAGTAGGCTATATATCCTTAGTAGTATTTATTATCTATTAGTACTACTAGCTTACGTAGCTTAGTTATAATTAGCTTTAGCTTATTAAGTAACTTTAGCTTATTAAGTAATCGCGTAATAGCGTAGTTATAATATACTCGCGTTACTAGCATCTAATAGTTATTACGCGTCTAATAGTTATTACTACGTAATAGGTTAATATAATAGGTATTGCGATAAGTAGCCCCCTATTAGTTAGAATCCTAATCTAGCTAGTTTACTTACTTAAGCCTAGTACTATAGTACCTAGATATAGGTAATACTACTAATAGCCTATTTAGTTAGTACTAGTACTTATTAGATATTCTACTACTAGGGTCTACTATTATTTACTTATTATTTAGTAGTACTCCTTTACCTCTAACCTAAACTTACTAACTAGTTTTAAACTTATTAATAGCTATAATATCCTTAAATATAGATACTAGTTCCTATATTAGTCTTATATACCTAGTCTACTTTACTAAGAACTCTTAATAGTTTTAATACTAATACTTATCTAGTATATATTCTACCTCCTACTTATTCTTATTATTAATAATAACTATAGGTAGCTAATAATCTATACGTGCCTAGCTTAGTAAGGTATTATTAGATACTAGTTATAGTAGGTCTATATTAAAGATGTTATAGATAGTACTTAGAATATCTAACTAGTAGGCCTTATTTAAAATAACTTATATTATAGTATACTTTACTAACTAGTAGTCTAGTTTCTAAATAGGGTAGTCTATAGAGATATTATAAAGGCTTAGCTAAACTATACTTCCTATCTTATATATAGGTAAGGTATTATAGTAGTAGTTTACCTACTACTCCTAGGCTACCTAGAATGTAGTTATTATGTTTTCTACCTAGGTAGTAGCCTCTTAGATCTTTATTATAATAGTATTACCTTATACTACTAGTATTTATAGGTTAGTAACACTCTAGGGGCTTTCTAAGAGTCTTATTTATAAGGGGTTAGTATAATAGCTATATAATAAGAAGAATAAGCTAAGGCCTATAGTAGCTAACATCCTGTTATTTAATATAAACTTAATAATTAGTAAGTATTTAGCCTAGTTATTCTATACTTAGTTAACTAATATAGCTAATATCTATTTAACCTCTATATTTACTCTCTTAGTCTAACTATCTATCTCTAGGTAGTAACCTATTAAGAGGTACTACTAAATCTTTAATATTTTATAGATATATTTCTATAAGAGACTTATAAACTATAGACCCTAGTCTAATATAATAGCCTTAGGTAACCTATAGTACTAGTAGTATATTTATAGGAATAATATTACTATAGCCTTTACTATTAGATTATAATAGGATTCTAGAATTACGCCTTTTAATAGCCTATCTATAATAACTAGTATGTAGGTATTTCCTTTACTAGCTATAAGGGGCCCTATAAAATCTATAGATACCTCTTACTACTATTAATCTAGAACTAGGAGTAGTTAGAGTAGTCCTTACTTATAGTCTCTCTAGAATTTAGTTACTCTATAGATATTATAATTACGCCTAAATTACTTTACCTATATATTATAGTTTAGCTAAAATAACTTAAGATAGTAGAGCTAGAATACTATCTTATTATTACTAGAGTAGATTACCTCTAGAGAGTTATATATTATCTAGAGGATACTAGTTTATAGAGGTTTAGAATCTAGTACCTATAAGTAACTATACTAATAAAGGTTACCCTTATTATCTACTATTAGGTTAGATATTAATATCTTACTAAGGGAGAGTTCTACTAGTACTATTCTACTCCTACTAAGTACTACTATCTTTAGGACCTAGTAAGCTTTATCCTCTCCTACTAACTCTCTCTATATATTAGTTATCTACTTAGCCCTAGTCTTATTATTATCTAACGTAATAGGGTATGCCTATATAGCGTCCTCCTCTACTAGTTCTTCCTTCTAACTAGCCTTTATTATTATAAGGCTAGTAGGTAATAGCTTAAGTATTTAGGTAAAGTAGTACTTTAAGTAGCTATTATCTACGTTAGTAGGTAAGTCTTACTCTCTTTATAATAGTATATCTAGTTAGGTATATAGCTACTAGTTCTACTATTATATATAGAGCGCTTCCTACTACTATTAGTACGCCTATTCTATAAGGTAGGCCTACTTATCTAGGGGTAACCCCTACTACTACTACTATAAGGCTACCTACTAGGTAGCCTAATTATCTTACTACTATTACTATAAGGCTACCTACTAGGCGGCCTAATTATCTAGCTACTACTACTCTATTATCTATTAATAACTAATTAAATATTAGGAGATTAAGATATAGATACGTAAGTTAACTCCTTTCTTATAGTAATAATTAGTCGTAGTAAGCTAGTCTTATAATAGTAGGATTAAAGTACTAATCTAAGTAAGTATATATAGAGAATTAGTACTTTAAGTCTAATACTTTAACTATAGGATCTATCTAAGGATGTAAATAGTTAGAAACTATAATAGTAGAAGTATATAGTAGAAGTATATAGTAGAAGTATATAGTAGAAGTATATAGTAGAAGTATATAGTAGAAGTATATAGTAGAAGTATATAGTAGAAGTATATAGTAGAAGTATATAGTAGAAGTATATAGTAGAAGTATATTTATTTACTTAGTTTAATATTTCTATTAAGTAAGTATAAGACTAAAAGAGATAAGAGTATATATTCTTTAGCTAGTATAGTAGTATTAGCTCTACTACCTTATAATATTCTATTTATTCTACTCTTATCTTAGATAATAATCTAATTAAAGCCTATATATCTAGTTCTCTTCTCTTCTTTCTCTTTTCTCTTAGCTTTAATCTATATATAGATATATAGTAAAGTTACTTATAGTAAATATAGCTTAGAAGTACTTATCTAAGTTTATATAATACTAACATCTATTTACTTCTAGCTAAGTAATAATCTAAGCTAGAGCTAATAGCTATTAACTTAGACTCTAATAAGGTTATATATATAAGTAAGAGTATATAAAAACTCTTTTAATACTAAATATACTACTATTATTACTTATTTAACTCTCTATTATACTAAATATTATAGTTTAGTTTAGAGTAGAAAATATTAATTATATAAAGTAAATACTTATAAAAGCTTTAGAAGATTAGCCTAGCTATCTATCTCTTATAGGTATCTTCCTCTATGCCGGATTACTAGCTAGCTAGGCCTCCCTTAATTACATCCCGTCACGCGCGCACCGTGTGTTCTATCTATCCACCTATCGCTCCTACACTAACGAACGGCTTCGTCGCGTCTATATATACGTCCGTCCGTCTCATCCGCGGCCCCTCTAGCCACCGGCCTCGCTGCGCAGCACGGCGCTCAGCGCCTTGACGGCATCGACAGCGGAACGACGACGGCAATCAATCTCGCCATTGCTGATGCTGCTGCTGCTGCTGTGCTCCTTAGGGCTGTGGACCCGGAACATTTGGTCGATGGTCTGGATGATGTGCTCGGTGAGGGCATTTATGCTGTTGTTGTCTTGTGCCGGCTTGGGCTTGGTCGCCCAGACGGGCACCGGCTGCAGAGGTTGTATATGGTACAATTCATCCTCGTCGGCGCTGGGACCGGCGGCGGCGGCGGCGGCGGCAGTGATAGGCTCGTAGTTTGCTGGACGAGGCACTGGGGAAAGATGATGATGATGCGTTGGCGGCGCAGGCAAGCCGTGGTCGTTTGGAGGGGAAGAAGGCGACAGAAGCTGCAGAGGGGCAGACGAAGCCAAAGCTCCTGGCAAAGCCGCGACGTCAATGCCGCCGGTTGTGGTCTCATCGCGCATGTAGACGCCGCCGCTGCCACCGCCTTGGCCCATCAAGGCAAGCAGGCCACTGAACGCGTCTTTGCGTGAATGATGATCATGATGATGATAAATTGGTGATGTTGGCTTGCTATGGTGTTCCTTAGGACTAGCAGATGGCGATAGAAGCTGCAAAGGGCCAGCAGAGGGAGGCACATCGGCGTCGTTGGTGTCGATATGCTCGACCGTGGCGTGGTTCGGAATAGGTAGTGGATGACGAAACGTTGGCGGCGTCGGCACGTGACTGGCACGCCGCGACGAACGCTGCAAAGGAGCAGACCCCGTCCAAATACCCGGCAAAGCAACGTCGTCATTATCGTCGCCGCCGCCGCCGCCGGGACCGCCGGTAGTGGCAATTTGTTCCGCTACTGGACGATACGTGGGTATGGCTGGCATGGGAAGCTGCAAAGAGGCAGGCGGCGACGAAGGCTGCAAAGCGGCCATCTGTTCATATTCGGAGAACGATGGCACAGGGGTGACGTCTGGGAATAATAGCCTCTGCTCGCGATGTGGATGTGCATGGGCGAGCCCAGGCACGGGCGACGAAAGCTGCAGCGTGCCATGGGGGCCCCCGTTGACTCTGGCTGCAGGAGAATCATGAGTAGCCGCGGAATGAGGTCGAGAAGGTTGGCTCTGAGGCGGCTGCGGCGGCGGCATGTAGTGGACGAAGCCCAGATCTTCATCAACATCGTCTTTGAACACGGAATTGGCTTGAGTGTGGACGTTGCAGCGTCCGCTTGGGGCGTTTGTCCTTTTGCGGCACCTGGCGCCGGCTTTTGTCGCTGCGTTGCATTGCGGAGCCATTGCAGATGCGGATCCGTGTTTCTGGGATGGTGGAGGAAAGGCTGTAGGATTGATTGATTGATTGATGGATGGATGGATGGATGGATGGGATGAGTTGATGTTGTCTGCACGTCTGGCGGCCAACCGTCCTCTTATACGCCCGCGACCGACATCCCCCTATTCCCGTCCCCCTCGGCCGACATACTTCATGTCTCACTATCAACTTCCTCAGCCCGCGGCATCGAAATTACACGCGCCCTGTGCGAGTTCACGGTTCGCTTGCACCAAGCGAACTTTTTGCGTGCAGGATCTCTCTCGGGCAGGGACATCGGATGGACGGGTGGATAGATTGGATCATGATCGCTCCTCTCCCTATTGGAACACATTCTCCCTTGTTGTGATGGAGGTAGGTGCTTTGGGACGAAAGACTGGCCGCCAGTAAAGAGCTGCAGCTCGGCCGACGTAGTGGAGATGAACGCTCGCATGAAGTGGAAGAGGGCGCGTTGAGAAGCCAGTGGCGGTGCTTCTGTTGTATCTGGCGCGTAACCAACGGCCGTGCTTGCGACGAGAAGAGTGCGGCCGCGAATGAATGGGGGAATAAGAAAAGGCATTGCACCCTCCTCACAACATGACATCTCTTTTGAAGAGGAAACCCTGCGCTAGACTGGGTTCAGTCATGGAATGCATGCATGAATGACTTGATGCAGCGATTGACGGGTTCTCCTGCTCCGTCTACACCTGTCTTTCATCGAGGTCGCTCGTCGTTTCCGTCGTATCTTCTCTGGACGTCCGGGGCGCAGGCTGAAAGCTGAGCCAAGTGGATGGCGCAGGCTGGCCACCTGCACCATTCACGGCGACTTGTGGCAAGCTGCCTGCAATGGGCCCTACTCTTGGGTGAGCTCGTCTCTCGTTCAATTAGCGTACAAGATGGTTGACTATAACAATAGAAACGAACACTGTGTGAATGATTGGTCTACTAAGTGTTTGGTACATGTTAGCTAGCGCATAGGTGCCTAAGCTCAGAAAAACCGAACCAGAACAGAAAGCAGAAAAGAGGGAAAAAAAGAAAGAAATTGAAAAAAAACTAAAAAAACTAAAGAGCAAAAGCGGCGGCGGGAGATAGGCAGGGAGCGAGATGCCTGCCCTAACACATTCACAACTGATGAAGCGTACCATAAAGGAGAAAAGAAAAGATGAGTGAAGAGCGGGGCTTCTACTTCGTTAAACATGATAGGAGAAAAAAGGGAGAGGGGCGAATTAAGGCTAAGGCAAGAATGAAGCACATTCATGGATGATGAGAAAAGAGTTAGGGAAAGAAGAAACCCGGTCCGATAGATGACGACGATTAGCACTACCACCCAGGTGCGAGCCTAACTCTTCCTAAGGACAAGATAAAAAACTAGGGACAACCAAGCACCGTAAAAGGGGACTACAGGGAGGAACAACACCACTATTTCTCATCCTTAGGATTCTTTGGCCGCTCGTAGTTGCGCTCCCACTCGGGCTTAGAGCGATGCTTTAGGCGCGGATCATTCATCAAGCGCGCTAGGTGCGACTGCCGACGATGAGAACGCGCCCAGTCTTGTTCTGCCTTCTTCCTCCATTCTTCAAAGTCCTCAAACCCTTCAAAGTCTTGGTCACGATCAACACCAAGGATCCAATGCTGACCAATCCTTCGGAGCTTGCGAAAGGAATGCGCTATGACGTGGAATGGCTGGCCCAGCTTTTCGGATAGGAAGTAGACTCTGAAGTAGTCTGGGTCATGCATGTCCATGGCATCATCTGGGTCTCGAGGGGGTGGAAGGGGATCCACTGTCATGTCGTCAATATCAAGGTCCTCCGCATCAGCCAAGACATCGAGGTAGCGACTCTTTTGATCATTTCTTAGACATTGAAACTTGGCAGTGACGTAAACATCATCAATCAAAGTTGCGACAACCAGGAGCTGGCGGTCGGATAGGTTGAACATGGCGCCGAGGCCGGGGATTGATGTCGGGCGGCTTGATGGTGTGCTCATCGGGTCTGGTGAAGTCGTCGCCGTACCCGGGCCAGGCCAAGAGTCTTGCTGGTGGTCCGATGACCTGCCTACCGCAGCACGGTCGGTATGCCAAAGGGCTCGCACCTTTCGATAGCCACGTCGTACGCGCCGGAGACAGACCTTGGACTCAGTGTCGTTCGGCGCGCGAGCATCTTGCCAAGTGTTGGACAAATTCAGCGGCACGCCAAACAAAGCCCATGGTTCCGCGCCAGGCCCGCTGATTGGGCTGCACATACGAGGGAGCTGTAGTATCCAATCAAAACTATCACCCTGTGGAAGTATCGGAGGAGCAGGACAGACGGGCGGTGGCGGCGGCGGTGGACAGACGGTCGAAGGAGCAGGGAAAGCCTGGTTTACTTGGAGCAAGCAAACGAGCCAGGTCGAGAGGAGTGCAATGTGGGCCAAAGCAGGGGGATAGTCTGGTCGGGAACGAGGGCGTCGACGAGGAGGAGGACGAGTCCTTTTCTGAGCGCGGCGGTCCTTGGTCGGGATTGTGTCGCCGTCGATTGTGTCGTGGTTGTCGAGTGGAACCCGCCATGGGACGACGAATGCGAAGTAGAGGACGAGAAGTAACAAGAGCGAAGCGTTGAGGATGGTGGAGGACGAAGGCATGTTGATGATTGTAATGTGAGGATGCAAACGAAGACGGCGAGGTTGAGGGTGGAGAGGAGGAGGAGGAGGAGGAGGAGGAGGAGGAGGAGGAGGAGGAGGAGGAGGAGGAGGAGGAGGAGGACAAAGGCGACGAGGACGAGGGAGAGCCAGAGACAAGCAAAGCAAAGCTGTTCAATTGCATTCATTGCCAAGTCTTCTTTGTTGTTTGTCGCCGTTGAGCGGGAGCGGGAGCGGCAGCTGGCGCCATGACGGAGGAGAGAGAGAGACAACCGAGATGAGGTGCATGCAGCGGAGTCGTTTTCCTGGGGCGATGAGCTTTTGCTGGAGTCATTTGCTTGGAGCGATGGATGGATGGATGGGGTTCAGGTCGCTTGCTGCGTGTTGCGTGGTGGAGAGCGAGAGAGAATGTCCGGGTGTGTGTGTGTGTTGTGGCTTGTCCGCTTTGGGCCTGGCGCGCATCTGCTTTGGGCCCAGTCCGCCTTCACCGCTTTGGGCCTGCAACAACAAACACCACGACCGACAGGAATTCGTTCATCCTCATCGTCGCCCTCATCGTCGCCGTCGCCATTGCCGTCGCCCTCGCCCTCGCCGTCGCCCTCGCCCTCGCCGTCGCCCTCATCCTCGCCGTCGTCCTCGCCGTCGTCCTCTCCCGCCCGCCCGCCCGCCTGCCCGCTCCCCTCCATCCATCCATCATCCACCTGCGGCTCCCCGGCCATCAGATGTACGGTCAAACGCCAGCCGCCATGTCTCTGCGCGTGCTGTGTCTCTCCGCCGCCAGATTGCGATGGCATGCAGCGGCAAACGACCAGCAGCGACACATGTTGCTCGATGCCGCCGCCGCCGCGGCGCAACGCTTCGTACCCTGATTGCCTGCCTCTCCTCTTCCTCCCTGGCCGCATATTACTTACATACATACAATCTCTCCCTCTCCTCGTCCACCACCTCGTCTCCATTCTCCAGCCATGGCTCTCTCTTTGCAGCTGCAGCAGGCGGGCCATGTTGTCTGGCGCCTGGTTCAACAAACCTTGCTCGACAGCTACTTCTCTCCAACCCATGACCTTGTCGTCCCCGTCGTGCTCGTCCTTGCTGGTTTGCTTTCCTTTGCCCTCTACCTTCGTTTCGCCCGCGTCTTGCCAATGACAAACGTGTCGATCCACGTGGCGCAGAACCAGCGTTCCGAGCAGCATGCGAAAACCGAGACCGACGACGTGCATTACCACCTGCAACCCCGACGACGTTCTTCCACGGCTGAGGCCATCGACAGGTCCACATTTGCGCACAACAGAAAGACGTTCTGGCTGCGGCTCGCCGTCGGTCTCTGGGGCCTTGCCATACTGGCCGCGTACTTCTTCTGGCCAACGACACCCACCCGTGCCAATGTTGACGACTCCTCACTATTCCCTCTGAGGCAACTCATGGCTGATGTGATAGAGCCATCGGAACAATCTGATGCGGTTTGCAAGGTCTTGTCAGATGTGGAATTGGTCGTTGCCCACGTTAATAAAGTCGCCCCCATCTACGACGGTCCACAGTTGCGTCAACTCATGATCAAAGAAGCCGGCAACCCTGGAATCTGCTGGAGTGACGCGGTCGGGGATGCCATACAAGAAAGCACTGTTACAGCCCTGGCGCTGCGAAAAGAAGCTGGTATTCTCCAAGGGATGAGCTGGTTGGCCTGGCGAGAAGTCATTGAACGAGTGGGTTTCTTTTCTCTTTCTTTTCTTCTGCCGTCCCTTGGGCTGACAAAAGGCTTCGTGGCAGGTCACCATCCTCGCCGAATCCGTTCTCACATCGGCATGCTCCCAAGCCGCCGCTACCGAGCACTGCATCTCCGACGCCAAAAAAGTGTTCAGTCTTAGCATCCAAGAAATCCGCACACTCGAAGACAAGGCCATGCGCACGCGCAACGAAGCCCTCAATCTGCAGTCCAGATTCAAGAGCGTGCACACGTTGGCTGTCGGAATCCACGAATGCTATTGCGAGAGCCATCTGGCGACACAGCGTCATGTTGACCAGCTGGCACGGCTCCCATGGTATACAAGGTTGGCGCGGCAGTTACTGCCCAAGATTGAGAGGGATCAAGCCTACGACCATCATCGCGGCACAACCAGGCGCTGGCATCTTGAGCAACGGTTGGGCTGGGCCCCGACGGAGAAGTTGGTAGCGACAAGGCTTGGTTCTCAGCTTCATCTGCCGGTCGAAGTGCTCGGAGCCTTGATCGATGGCCTCGACGAATACCTAGGACTCACCAACCGCACCGCGTCGGATCTGGAGCATCGGATGGAAGACTTGCATTGGGATCTGGAGTGGATCAAGTGGGACAAGACGCGCCGTAGCGTTCTTCAGGAAGAAGAAGAAGAAGAGCTGATGCCCTTCGCTTCACGCAAAGCCATGTTTGAAGCCATGAACAACATGGCCCAGGCCATGGCTCCTCTGGCGATTGACCGCCGACGCGTGGAGAGCAGCTTGGCCACTATCGCTTAAGGTCATACACGTTCACTGGGTTACTACTGGCTTCCCGTCCATTCATTCTCGTTTGTTTGGTTGTAACATTCATTTCCAAAGATGTATCTCAGTAACGCTCGCTTGACGAATTGATAGGTATCCTGTTCTGCCCGTCTGCTCTTGCTCTGCTGCCTCGTCATGAACGCCCCAAGGCCATGGCGGCCGCCTGGCGCTTGTAATCCTCCTTTTGCCAAAGTATTTCGGCGTTTTCCTGGCGCAGACGGGCAATCTCTCGCGCCCCCGCATCATCACCACCACCACCACCACCACCACCTCCCAGACGTCGTTCAAGGTCAGCCACCCGCTGTTCCAACCCATCGTTTCGGCGCCTCGTCTCTTCTTGAATGGTCCGAAGGCGCCGCAGCAACTCGGCGTTTTGCTGCGCGAGACGGTCGGCCTCTGGTCTCTCGGCTTCGATGGCCTGAGGCTCCAAGTCAGCCAGCTCTGCTGCCCTCTGCGCTTGTTGCTGTTGGCGGGCTGCGGCAGTGTTGTTATTGCTGCTGGTCGCCTGCGTCTCCAATGCCGCCAGTCGTGTTGTCAGGCCATCGACATCGGGCACCACTCTGTGCTCGAGCTGCTCAATCCGCGTCACCAGGCCGTCGTCTCGACGCGTCCTGTCTTCTACAACCCGATCCAGCCGCTCGCCCAACCTTTGGTTCGCCGCCTGCAGAGCTTCCACCGTGGCCACGCCCATCTGCCATTGCTCCGTGGCCCTCCGCTCAGCGTCGGCCCCAACGGCGTCGACGCGCTGGAATAAGGCTTCGAACGTCGCCTGCAGCAGCCCTTCAACGGCCCTCCCGGGCTCCCCGGCCTCGCCAGCCAGCCGCATCAGATGCTCGTTGGTCTGCTCAATATGGCCCACGAGTTGCATGACGGCGGCGGCTGTTCTTGCGTCCAGAGCCTGCGCATCCGATTCCCGCCGTTCCTGCAGCATGGTGTTGACGGCATCCGCAACGGCGGCCCTGACCAGCTCCTCGCGTTCCTGTCGACCACCACCACCACCATCACCGCCGTCACCCCTCTGCTGCGCTGCCTCGAGAAGCTCGAGGCGAGCCCTCTGCCGCTGCTGCTCCTCGGCCACGGCATCGACCCGCCCGGCCAGGTGCCAGTCCACGCCATGGCTCCTTTCCCACAACCCTTGTATGCCGCTCACGACGTTGACGAACTGGTCGACCTGTCGGCCCACGCCGTCGAGGCCCTCGCGCAGGCGCTGTTCCACGGCCGCGACGGCTTCGACCCGCCTCTGGTCCTGTCCCCGCATGGCGGCCTCCAGGGCGTCGATGCGACGGCTGTCTTGCTGCTGCTGCTGATGCTGCTGATCGTTTGTGCCGCCGCCGTTGGCTTCGCCTCTGATGTCGCGGCCGCCCTCGCGACGGCTAGCAATCAGCGCGCAGGTCAGGTCGCTCGCTAGGCGAACGGCCATGTCCCGTTCGTCGGCGGCATGGATTGGCGGGTGGTGGCGGCGGGCCGACATGGTTAGTTGGTGGTGTTGAAAACGGGCGCGTCCTCTTGTTGATTGAGTGAGTGAGTAAGTAGAATGGGAAATCAAGGAACAAATCAATGTTGACGCACCAGTCCAGGCACGTAGTACGTACGTATTTATTAGATTGGCCGTCGTGTGGTTTGCACAGTCGAAAGGGCCCGCGGTGGGCTCAACAGGGGAACGGCGAAACATTGCTCTCGGCCGGCCGGCTGGCTGTCTTACTTCGCTGGAATAACCCGATAAGACAACGTCTTTCTGCTCGGAGTGGCTGCGTCCTCCTTCGGTAACGGCCGTGGCGCCATCCAAGCATATGCATGAATGAAACAGGAAAGAAGGATCGAAAGAGCAATCCTGGTGTTTGGACGAGCGGGCGTCGTCAATTACTTAGTTTGGAGACAAGTGAGTATTCCAAACGGCATCATTTCACACGCTCATTCATTCACGCAGGTTGCCATGTGCTACTCAAGCTGTGCGCTGCCCGCGACTCCATTTGCTGCTTAGTTGCTCAATCTGCTACTTGCTCCGCGTGCGTCATTGGACCTCGCTATTTTCGACCGTCTGTCTCCCTAACATCCCGGCGACCCGCATGTGTTCCCGACAACGACGACGACGACGACGACGACCATAATCCATCTCCATCCACCTCGAAGAACAAGAAGAAGAAGAAGAAGAAGAAGAGGAAGCGTCTTGGCCGGCCTGCTTAGATGTACTCGCCGGCTGCTGCTCAGAAATCAGTGGCAGCGGTTTTCAACCACTCTTGAAACTCATCCATGTCGAAGTTCAGCAGCGAGTCGTCAACGCAGAAAAGAAGCCCTTCTGCGCTATTTCCGCTCTGCTTCTGCTGCTCCTCAGCCGCCCGTGCCTCGTCGGGTAAGAATCCGGACAGGGGTGGAGATGGCATGGCGTCTCCGTCGTCATGCTCCTCCTCGGCGTGCATGCTAGCGGCAAATGATGATGATGATGTGGACAGGGACGTGGTCTCGGGCCCGGTCGGAGACGGCATGGCATCATGGACAGCGGCGGCGGATGGGATTGCAAAGTGATAAAGGCCTGCCGGCGGCGGCTGTCGGTCGACCCAGCAGTCGTACTGGCGGTGGTCGTCGTAGAGGCTGCTGAAGTACTCCTGCTCCGCCATCGCTCGCTGCTTCCCGCTCTCGAACCGGGCATCGTCGGCGAGCGTAGCAGCGGTAGTCATGGCCCACAGGGGGGATGCCCGAGGTGTCATCACAATGATGTCGCTGGCATTGCTGGGTGCACCGAGTGGAGCCAGCGTGTGCTGGACCGTATTCGTCACTCCGCAAGAGCCACAGGCCAGAGTAAGAGCCAAGGTGCAGTCGGCTATCGTCGCAGGCGTTTTTGTCGCAGGCATTGTCGTCGTCGTGTATTGCTGTTGGGAGAGGCCGGTTTCCATGAAATCATTCATAGCAACGCGCTCACTGCCACTGCTACTGCCGCTGTCGCTATCGCTTCTAACGCCGCCACCACCACCACCACCACTACCACGACTTGTACCCTGCTGTGTGCCGTCGACGAATCCGTCAGTCAGGAGGACAGCATTTGTTGGCGAAGTACGTCCTTCAAACTTTACACACGGCAACTTGCCCAGCTGGCAGGCCCTACACGACGGCGCGCTGCCTTTTCGGATACACTTGATCTTGCGCTTGCGGCACCTCGTGCACTTGAGACGAGTCAGACGGGCAGCCGAAAACTGCTGCTGCTGCTGCTGCTGCTGCTGCTGCTGCTGCTGCTGCCGCTGAAAGAAAAAAAAGAGCATACCGTTTTGATTTCGCGCTGGACTTTGTCCGCCTTGTCCTGCTTGATCCGGGCCATGATTGCTGTTAATCGGAGAGAGAGAGAGAGAGAGAGAGAGGGCAAGGGAGGACTCAAGTTCTGGCGATGCTATTGCTTGTATGACTGCGATGCCGTATATCTATATGACCGCGAACCCGTACATATGTTCTCAGGGGGTGGTGGCGTGGCCAGTCCAGTCAGTCTGTCTAGGTGTGTGCCGGAATCGCAAGACAGAGTGAATCAACAATCCGCCGCGCATGATGTACTTCATCTCAAACCCTCACTCCCATGCCTGTTGTCCACACCGGCCGGTCTTACGCTCTGTGGGCCAATGTCTCGCGGTCGGACCCCTGCTGGGCGATCATTGTTTGATGGTCTCCCGCTAAACTATCGCAAATGATTGCAGGCTCGGCCGGTGCAGTTCTACTCATGACGGCCGAGGTGAAGGTGACTGACCGACGCTAATGATGTGCTCGAGATAAATACCATGCATCATCTTCTACTCTAGTTGTAGCATCACCACCACCACCACCACCACCACTAGAATCATCACATCGCATACTACAGCCTAACACCAGCAAAACCATCATCATGTCCATCTCAAGACTTGCCATTGTCAAATCCCTTGAAGAAAGACCCACCCAGGCAGAATTCCGAGGAATCCCACTTGTGCTGATCCACCAGATGACAAGGTGCAAACTCAACTGGACGGACAACGACCACCGACTGTTTTCTCGCTGGGCGGCGTACCTAGAGGTTGGCATCGGCATTTCGCCGCACCATCCAGGCATGAGAGCCTTGCTCAGAGCCCTCGGCTTCCCCAACAACGTGCAAGACCACCTTCAGAACGTTGACGGGGAGGACTTAGGGGCCTTGGCCCTGAAGATTGAGCAGTCGGTACGAACCCGAATCGCCAGGGCTCTGAACTGGCACGTCGGCGAACGACTCAAGGGCATCGTTCAGTGGACCAACCAAGGGGGACGCAGGACGGCTGTCTGGCCGCCGTGGACCAAGGTCTGGCTGCATCCGCAATGGACGGGCAGCCTTGGTGAGCCGGCCGAGGAGCGCAAGGCGCACATCCAGGCGTGGTACGCGCGGGTGCAGCTGACCGACCCCATGTTGGTTGACTTGGCTGCCATGACGAACCGCCAGCATCAGCAGCAGCAGCAGCAGCAGCAGCAGCAGCAGCAAACACCACCACCAAGACGGGACGCCGACACGGTGCCGCCAGCTGCTCCAAAGAATCCGCGACCAAACAGTAGTACCCAGAGGCGCCAGCAGCCGACGCAGTCACCGGCACCACTTCCACCGCTATCGCCACCACCAAGCCCCAACGCACGCTACTCAGCTCCTTGCTGCGTCGCCGGTGGTGGTGGTGATGCCGGTGGTGAGGGCAGATTCGGCCGCAACGCCTTTGCATCTGCCGAGGAACGCAGGGCGTACGAGCGCACCGTGTTGCGGCACGTCGTGGCCCAGGTTGGCGCACACCTGCTGCCGCGCCTGTTGGACGATGTGCGCCGCGGAGTCGCTGGAGAAGACTTGTCGGTGGCCATGGACACCATGTTCCGCAACCTTATCCAACAGCTCACGCCCGACTAAGTTTCCGCGGCGGAAGGAAAGACCAAAATCAACAATGAAGTTCTCCTTCGCGTCTGTTATGCGTGCACCGGCATAGGCATAGTCTTTAGCTCTTTACCTCACTCTATTTCAATTCTAGCTGAATTTTTTAATATTTTCTCTTATTTATTCGCGATTAGCTCTCCTCCTTAAGGCTTTATAGGTAGTTATGTAGATCCGTAGATGGTTAAGAAAGCTAAATAAAGCTAGGCACGCTGCTACTACTAGCTAGCTAAGGATGTAGGTAGACATAGAGTAGTGCCTTAGAGGTATATTGTTTTCTATTATAGGATAGATAGTTAGATTAGTTATTACTTAATTTAAATCATGTAGTAATTATACTACTTACTACTAATTAACTACCTAACTATACCTACTATAGCTATAATCTAATATCTATAAGTAGTTAGTAGAGATACACGTACTAGATTTAATAAGGATAGTTATAAGTAGTAGTAGTAGTAGTAGCTATTAGATGTAGAAGTAATAAAATTATAAGTAGGTACTAAAAGAGTAGTATAGTAGTAGGTAGATAGTATAGCGCGAGTTATATTCCTAACTTATAGTAGTTAATAAATAGATAAAAATTAGTTATTTTATAGGGGGAAGGGTAGATAGATTAATAGATAGATAAGGTAATAGATAGATAACTAAAAGATATACTTTACTTTATAACATAGTATAAGGAGACTAAAATATAAAAACCTACTATATATATACTCTAATTAAACATTTAGTCCTCTACTATTAATTAAATAACTATTAGTATTATTTAGAGAATATAGGTAATAAAGGAGGGTATAGGGGAATAAGTACCTTAGTTAACTATTATACCTCTTAAGCCTCTTATCTACCTTAGGTACTAGCTATATACTTACTATATATATAGGGGCTTATCTATCTTTACTTATAATTACTATTACTACTACTAGTACTAATACTAGCTACTATTATAGATTCTTAACTTCTAGGACCTATAGTATATATAATCTAGAGGTTACTAAGCTTTATATCCTATATAAGCCTCTACGTGATAAATTAACTAGAGTAGGTAGGTTATATAACATCTTATTAGATAGAATAGCTAGTAAAGCTAGGCCTTAAAGAGGGGGCACCTTAGTACTTATAAGTAGCTCTATCTACCTAATATTAGAAGTTAAAATAGTAGATAAGGTAGTCTAATACTACTTTAAGGATAGGTAGCTTTAGTAGTTATATATATAATATATCTAGGCGTAAATTTAGTAAGTAGGGGGGGTATAGTAGAGAGAAAGGAGGTAGTATAGAAGTATTATTCCTTATAAAGTAGAGTAGTACTATAGTTAGTAGTAGTAGTAGGTAATAAATATTATTAGTTAGGTAAGTATAGCTAGCTATACTAGTAACTACTAATTATCCTCTCTATTCTCTATTCTATATATTTCTATACTATCTTATTATACATGCCTATATATCTATTTTATAAAACTTATAGTAATCTCTAACTCCTACTAGTATAAATACCGTCTTAACTACCTTCTATACGTCCCTTATAGCTTTAGTTAGTTAGCTATAACTTAATTCTACTTACTAGGCTACATCCTTAGACTTAGTACTATAATTAAGCTACCTTAAATAGCTTAGCTAGTAAGCTAGGTAGGTAGATATTAGTATAATAGACTATAGCTACTAATTATAGTATAAGCCTAAAGAAGTAGACTATCTATAAAAAACTCTAAAATTAATCTAGAATCTAGCTCTCTATAAGATTCTTAGAGTTTTTAAGACTAGTCCTATTAAAGTAATAGAAATAGAGGTAGGACTCCTTCCTACTAAGGCTAGACTATCTACTACTATTAAAAAGTATACTTTTAGAGCCTTAAAACTCCTATAGCACCATCCTATTCCTAAAGAATTAAGTAGAGTTAATTCTATAGAGAATAAACCTAGGTGACCTACCTAATTAGAATATATATATAATAGTATTAATATAGGGGATAGATAATATCTAGAACCTATTAGATACTATTATTTTCTACTATAGAGTAAGGCCCTCCTATTCTCTTATAGAATTAGCTCCCTTAATAAGGAAGATGTATAGTTAGAGCACCTAAACCTTAATAGCTAAAGGAAGGGACCTAATACTACCTATATTTATACTAATACCTCTAGTCTCTCTAGTAGGAAAGGTATAGGTATAGGCTTAGTAGTATTACTAAGTAACCTATTAAATAGTAGGTCTACATCCCTAAATATAGGGTATTCTAACCTAGTATATAATAGGAAGCTAGAGGGTATTACTAAGGTGTTTAAATATACTAGTAGAACTATAAGAAATAGTTATATATACTATATATATATAGATAACTAGGCTGCTATATATAGGATTATAAACCCTTCTAATAACCTAGGCTAGTCCTAGTAAATTAGGGCTATAGAGGCTGCTAAAATAGCGGCCTCTAAGGGTGCTTCTATAATACTAGAATAGGTACTAAGCTATATAGATATATATAGTAATAAATTAGCTAACTCCTTAGCTAAGGAAGTAACTAATAGAGAGCCTAAGAATTACCTAAAAGCCCTAGTAATAGTAGGAATAGATATAAAGAATACTATTACTTAGGACTAGTAGACTATTATAGATAAGGTAAAAGCTAAATCTAATAATAACTCCTCCTACTATAGTACCTTTATAGCTAAACCTAGCTATAAGCTTAAGGTCCCTATAGATACATCTAGATCTATAGCCTTAGCTTTCTATTAGCTAAAAATAGGATATAGATACTTTAAATCCTATCTATAGCGTATTAATAGGTCTCCTAATAGTACATATAGGTATAGTAGTCCTAAAGAAATACCTTTATACCTTCTACTATCCTATATGGAGTATAAAGAGTAAAGAAAGAAGCTTTATAAGGATATCCCCTTACTAAGCATAAAAAACCTTTTTAAAAACTTAGAAACTATAAGGGCCACCCTAGCCTTTATATAAAATACTTAAATAGCTACTTAATAGTAGTGTATTAAGAGAGAACCCACCACGTAGTAGGGTTAAGGAGATATAGTTATATATATATATATATATATATATATATATATATATTCTACTCCCCTACCTATAAATTAACCTCTTTTCCTTTATTACCTTATACTCTTTTAGTTTTTACTTATTCCTACTTATATTACTAATTTAGTAATTTTACTATAAGGGCTTAGCCCGAAATGTCTAACTATAACTATTAAAAACACCCCTTAAAAAGAGTTACTATATATATATATATAAGTCTACTATAGTTTAAACCTACTAGATAGTATATTATATTAGCTAATTATATACTATTAGGATAGCTATCCTCATCTCTTATAGTCTTAGACTTAAGAGGGACGTTAAACTAAATAAATAAATAAATAAATAGATAGGTAGATAAATATTATGTTATAAATAGCCTAAGCTAAGCTAGGACTTCTCCTAGACTAGGTTAAATATATATAGTAGTAGACTAGTAGCCTTTTAAGGAATAGATTTTAAATGCGTAGTTTAAATATAGATAGTAATAATATAGAATAGGTTAATAGTAGGGTAGGGCCTTTCTTAAATCCTATTATTTAGGAAGTAGAGGAAGGATAGTAGGGAAGGATAGTAGTAATACCTAGCTATTAAAAAGTCTAATACCCTATCTATAATAATCCCTTACTATTACTACTATGTTTCTATATACTAGTATTTATAGAGGATAAGATAATAGTAAGTTTACTATAGCTATTAATAACTAACTACCTATAGTAATATTATAGTTAGGTTATTTACCTTTAGCCTACTACTAGTCTAGTAATAAAGAGGCTATAGTAGATAGCTAGGATATAGAGATAATAGATATACTAGGTATAATAGTATAAGTAGGATTAGCTATAAGGCCTACTCTACTACCTATAGAACATACTACTTAATACTAGTAGTAAGCTATTATTATAAGTATTATAGTAGTAGAAAGGTCTTAGAGGGCCTCTTATAAAAGAAGAAAAGTTAATAGCCTTAGCTTATATCTACCTTTAGTAATTAGTAGTAATAAGTAACTTCTACTAACTTACCTCTTTTATATTAATAGTTAATCCTAATGCCGCGTACGCTACTATTACCTACTAATTATATATAGGGCTTTCCTAGAGTATTAGCTATAGGTGCTCTAATATAGATACTAGATAGATATAGGTATAAATAAGTATAAGAATAATAATAAGGATATAGAGTAGAATAGTAGGTAGTTATATTATTATTATTAATGCTATAATTAGAGGTATAATTATCCTAAAGAGAGGGAGAAGGGAGGTTATCTTATAGAAACTACTACCCCCTTTAACTAAGTTTTTATAGTTAGTTCTATTCTACTCTAGGGAAGTAATTATATCCTATATAGTAGTATTAGGTAGGTAAAGTACTTCTAAATACGCGTATTAACTTTCTTATTTTTCCTCTAAGCTATTAATCTTCTCTATAGCTATAATCTAAAGAGTATAAAATAAATCCCTTACCTAAGTATAACTATAGTGTAGGCATTACCTATAGCTATATATATTAGTAAGCTTTAGCCCTAGAGTTATACTAGAACCTACCTTATAGCATTCTTAGATAATAATATTACGCCTTATAAATAGTTAGATTAATTATATAGGGCTTAGGTAGTATAGTATAGATATTAAATCTAAAAGCTATATAAAGAACTAAGTTATTAATAGTAGGAAGTAAGGCTACCTATATGCCTAAGTATAAGGATAAGACTAGGGTAGGTATATATATAATAATTATAAGTACTATTCTATCTTCCTATAAGAAATTATACTCTATAAGGCTCCTACTTATCCTATTTTTAGGGAACCTCTATTTAAGACTAATATTAGCTACGTCTATATATACTAAGTAGTATACTAAGTTATACCTCTATGTAGTCTATATTAGTAATAATAATAAATAATAATATAACCTTCATAGCCTTACTCTACTTAATCTATTTATTTATTATACTTTAGCTTAGGAAATCTATTTAATTTAGAGGGTATTAGTATAGCTCTTCTTAGAGATATATAGGACCTAAGGGCTTACTAAGGAAACATCTAAATATTATATTAAGTCTAGCTCTTCTCCTCTCTATCCTTCTTTAAGTTAACCTACTCTTTAAATAAGGTTACTTTAGGAATACCCCTAGTACCTATAGGATGCTTATAAGCGCGCGTTTACTTCTATTTAGCCCTCTAGTACTTAAAGGAGCCTAACTTAAAGATATAAGCTAGTAAATTAACTAAGAGATTACCTACTAGCCTTTAGTTATAGATAGATAATAACCCTTACCTATTACTCTAAGCTATAGTTAATAACCCTTTTAGTAGTATCTTTTTAAAGGTCTATACCTTAGAGTTAAGGCTTTAGTAGGTATACCTAAGAAGAGATAGAGGGAATTAACTAAGAGATTACCTACTAGCCTTAGAATTCTAGATAATAACTCTTACCTCTTATAATAAAGCCCTACCTATATTACTTATAGCTATAGTTAGTAACTATTATAGTAGTATCTATCTATTTAAGAGACTATTATCTATACCTTAGAGTAGATAGAGGCTTTAGTAAGTACGCGCCTATAAAAAAATAGTGCTATTTTTTTTTAGTTTTTATTTTTTCTAGTCTAGGTATAGTTACTAGGGTGCGTTCTACTAGTACTAAAGAGAAGGCCCTACCTAGTAGGTAATAGATAGAGTATCTATTAGGCTTATAGTAGGGGGAGTAAGTAAGGTAGTATAGTCTTATCTTAGATCTCTTATCCCTCTTATAGCGCGCGTATTTCGCGTAGAGAAGAGGAGGAGGAGGAGTTATTTAAGCTTCTAGTAAAGTAGTACTTTAATAACGTAGAAATTTAAGCATATACCTATATCTATAGAAGTAAGCTATTTATAGTAGTTTCCTTCCTCCTCCTCCTCTTTCTTATCTTAGCTACTAGTAATATATTAACCTTTACTATAGCTCTCTCTAACTATATATAGTCTTTATCTAGTATATAGAAAAGGTACTAGCTTCCTACTCTTAATAAGAGGGCCCTTAATAATAGTAGGGGCCTTATAGATAATAGTATAGTATATATAGGAGCTACTTCTATAGTAGGTAGAGTAGGTAGAATCTTATTAGCTAAAGTAGGTAGTAGTATAAGTAAAATATAAGAAGTAGACTTAGATAATAAGTATTAGGTCTATATATACTACCTATAAGCTTATAGAGAGTACTAGCTAGCTATTTATTAGAACTATTCCTAGTAGTAATTCCTATATTATAATATAGTAGTATGTAAGTAGTATAGCTTTAGTAATAAACATCTAGTAGTATACTAGGGAGGGAGGGCGTAATACGCGTTATTAGAGTTAGTAGTAATAGTAGTAATAAATGTAATAGCTAAGCTAGGTTATTAAGGGTATAGCTCTTCTAATATGTATAAAGTATTAGGGAAAAAGATAAAATAAATAATAGATAAAGTCCCTATAAGTCTATAGATAGAGGAAGAAGGGGTAAAAATATATATACTAAATAGAGTATAATTATAGTATAGTACTATAATAAGATTTAATAAGCCTTAGTCCTAAAATTAGGCGGAAATAGATATATATAACTTAATAGTAAGAGATAGTAGTATAGTTAACGCGTATATTAATAGTATTAAGAAGAGCTAATAGCTTAAATAGATATTATTAGGTTTTATTAGTAGCTAAGAGGATTTAGAAGGATTTATAACTATATTTAGAGCTATAGTAGGCGGCGTAATACCTTATAGGGTGCTTACTATTAAAGTAGGCTACTTAGACTTAACATAATATAATATATATAGGTAGACTACTCTAAATAAGGGCTAAGAGTATTTAAGTAGCTACTTAAACTAGTCTAATAATATAGGGACTATATATACTATAATAAGTTCTTAATATAATAGCTAGATATAGGCTAATAGTAGTATAGTAGTATAAAAGTAGTATGTTAGCATAATAGGAGTAGATAGTAGAATAGGTAGGGTAATTTAAGTATTAGAAAGAGGGAGTTAGAAAGCTAGCTATCTATTTTTAATCTACGTAGGAAGCTACCTTACTTAAGAGGCTTATAGGTTATTAACGCCGCGTAGTTCTTCCTCTATACTATAAGGAAGAATTTAAGGTAGTACTAATTATATATTAAGTATAGCTACTTATATATATACTTATCTAGGTACTAGGTAAGTACTATTTACTAGTATATCCTTTCTACTAGAGCTATATACCCCTTAGTCTCCTTAATAGATACTATCTATAATAGTAGCTTAACTCTAAAGGCTATAGCTTTATCTATATATATATATAATATTCTAGGTCTATATAGAGGTTACTTAATTTTATATTAAGATAGCTATCTATAGGCTACTACTCTATATAGGTAATAAGGTAGAAGCTACTAGTAATAGCTAATAGTATATATATAATAAATATAAATATATTTATAGTTTATCTAGTAGGATAGGTAACCCCTATTAGTTTAATACTCTATACTACTTAAATATAATAAAGGTAGTAGATATTAAGGAAGAGATAGTAAGGGAGAAGGTAGTATTAATAACTCTATAAATATATAAGTAGCCGCGTTATAAATAAAGATATAAGGAAGATAAATATAGGGTACTAAGTAATATTAAGATAGAAACTTATTAAGGCTAGCCTTTATTCTAGATTATATTATAGTATATTTATAGTACTTACTTATAGGTAGTTAATACTTATTAAGATAGTAGACTCTTAGTATATAGAGAAATAACTAAGAGCTAGATAAAAATAGAATAAGGGGACTAGGTATAGAATAGTAAAGATAAGGGCTAAAGCTATAGAGAGGTCCTCTAAGAGTATTATACCTTTTAAATAAGTTATATAGTTATTACTTAAGCCCTAGTAACCCTAGTAATATAGCTACTATACTATTATCTCTTAGAGAAACTAGGGCTATAATTTAGCTAATATCTAAGCTTAGACTAGAACCTACTACATCCTTATCCTACTATATTATATAGAATATTAAGTAAAGTAATAAGGGTAAGGGTAAGGGTAAAGTAATAAGAGTAGAGTAATAAGAGTAAAGTAATAAAGCTAAGATTAGTATAAGAAGGTAGAGTAATAAAAGTAATAAAGTATATAAGGGTATAGAAAGAGATAGTAAGAGGATAGATTAATAGCTATACTATAACCTACCCTTCCTATACTACTCTACTCTCTACTCTATTCTACCCTACTTACTATTAGTTAGGGTCCTACTTACTCTCTAAAAACTTACTTACTTCCTATTATAGTGTTAGCTAGATATAGAGGTAATAGTAAGGTTAATTATCTATCTAAGTAGGTAGAGTAGCCTTAGTAGAGGCTACTTATCTTACTTATTAGTACTAGTACTAGTCTACCTTATCTAGTAGTAGTTTATATACTAGAACTATAGTAGTCCCCCTAATAAAATAAAAAAGGCGCTATCCTTAGTAATATAAATTACCTAAAATAGTAAAACCCTATATAATTAGAAGATAAGCTTATTTTAGTTAGCTCTTAGAGTTATAGTATTTATAATATATTTATTAGTTATATAAGTAGAGGCCTTAGAGCCTATCTTAGAAGTGCTCTATTTATTATTATAGTACTAGACTATATAAGTAGAGGCCTTAGAGCCTATCTTAGGAGCGCTCTATTTATTATTATAGTACTAGGTTATATAAGTAGAGGCCTTAGATCCTACTATCTTAGGGGTACTTTATTTACCTATCTTATATAGGTATCTATATAGGCGCTTTAGTATATTAGGATTAGGTAGTAGGTAGATTTATAGGTATCCTTATAGGCGCTTTAGTATATTAGGGTTAGGTAGTAGGTAGATTTATAGGTATCCTTATAGCCGTATTATTTAGGCTATAGGGTTAGTATTTTAAGACTATTAATTAAGTATAGGTATAGCATATAGGTAATCCTTATTATAGGTATTATAAAGGTCTAGGGAGATGTTATTCTTATATAGCTACTTACTAGGATTACCTAGGTAGCTAGCCTAATAAATATAATACTATACCTTCCCTTAAAGTACTCTTTAGATATTAATATAATTAATCTTATATTAATTATCGTTATAAATGCCCTTTAGAATAAGTAGGTAGCTATAGTAATTAAATAGGTCCTACTCCTAAGGTACTAGAATGAGGTACTCTACTAATATTACTAGATAGATCTTTATAGTATTAGGGAGGTAGAGTTTATAGGCCTAGTAGCTATAGGTATATAGAACTAGAAGAGGTCCTATTTATTAAGGGCTAAACTTATAAGATATACCTATATTAGTTATCTTATATCCCTTATAGAGTTTAATATAGGTAAGATCCCCTTCTTAGAGAGTTAGAGAGGTATACTTAGGATTATATTATATCTTTATTTTAGTAGTAGCCTAGTTAAGGGTATTAGAAGCTTTATAGTAGTACTTAGTATATTATTAAATAATATTATTATAGTTCTAAATGCTTATATTAATTAAGGATAAACCTTCCTATAGCTAGAAGCTATAAAGTAGCTTATTAGGGGAGTAGCCTATAGCATTATTAGTATTATTATTTATATAGCTCTAAATATTTAGGAGAGTGTTTACCTAGTTAGCTCTTAGGTTCTAGATAAGTATATATTAGAGCGTAATCTCTACTATCTAGTTTATTTACTTACTTTAGCTATTAGCTTATAGGTGCTAGCTAGATGTTATTATAAGCTTAGTATCTAATCTCTTAAATATAGCTATCTATAGTGCGCTTATAAACTTAGTATTATAATTACTAATAATTCTTAATAGTATACCCTAGTCTATAATTATATTAAGTAGTACTTTAGCCTATTTAGCTACTAACTAGTTCTTTTATCTAGGTATAAATGTTATATACTTAGAGAACTTATTAGTAATAGATATAAATATATTAAAGCCGCGATAGTTAGGTAATACTATAATAATGTTAATAGTAATAGTATAAAAGGGTATTACTAGTACTATAATAGGTTAAAGCTAGCTATATAGCTATAGTTATTATATCTAGGTAGTCTAGTATAGGTAGTACCTATAAATATAGGCGCATAGCTAGTAATAGAGTTTATAAATATAGTATATAGTCTAAATTTATTTATACGCGGTATAGAATCTAGTATAGAATTAGTTATTATATACCTAGTAGAAGATATCTCCCTAGAGAGGTTTTAGGATATAGAGCTATAGTAGATTATTATAGTTATAGTAGACGTAATATATTAGGGAATCCTACTATATAAACTAAGAGGCTATAGATTTATCTAGATTCTTATATAGGCCTTCTAATAATATAGAGTAAAATTAATCCTAGCTATAGCTAGTCTATAGAGTATTACGGAATTATTTTAATATCTTAATATAGACTACTAATAATACGTAGGCTTCTATTATTATTCTATTAAATTAAGCGTCTATTAGGAGATTATCTAGATGTCTTAGTACTAAAACTTAATATACACACTATTCTAAGCGCCTAGAGGTAGGTAGGAGGGCTAGAAATTTAGAGTTTTTAGGTAAGAAATTATAGATATAGCTATATTTTAGGAAAAAGTAGGGTCTCTTAGGAAAGGGGTTACCTTTAGAGGGGGATTAGGGGAATTAGGACCTACTAATTAGACTATATAAATAGTTTATAGCTACTTTAGGGAAGGGGGTAAGATTATTAAGTTTATTACTATATTTAACGCCTAGAAGTTCCCTTAGAAAGTAACTAAGTATATTAGGCATAATATACTACTTACCTAGCTTATAATAGTAATTAAGATTAAATTAGGATAGGAACTATAACGCGTAAACTAGCTAAGTATTAAGCTTATCTATAGATATTATTATAAGTAAGGTTTACTATATAATAGCTAGAGTAGTACTTTAGTCTATAAATATAATAGGTAGCGCTTCTACTATCTATATAAAGAGTATAGTCTTATAAATAATCTAGTAGAGACTAGTAACTTCTATCTCTATAGGCTAGTAGCGTATCTTAGTAGGGGAGAGAGTTTAGCTAAGGAATATAATTAGCTCTAGCTTACTATTACTAGCTTTAATACTATCTATATCTAATAGGTTACCTTTAATATAGTATACTATTATACTAATCCTATCCTTACTAGTATCTATATTAATATATAACTAGTATTTTAGGTTATAATAGTATAGTATTATAGGTTATATAAACGCGGCCTAGATCTCTTTAAATACTTATAGTAGTAGTAGGGTTATATTAATTACTACGTTCTTAGTATATAAGGAGTAAGTATTCCCTCTATAGGGGGCTTCCTTTAGTAGCTTAGTCTTTAGGTATTAAAGTAGCTTAGCCTTTATAGTATATTAAGAGATATATTAGTACATATATCTAGTAAGACTAATATAAACCTCGAGATTATATAGTATTATTAGGAATTATAGCTTAGTAATCGCGTGAAGCTTCTCTTCTAATATTATTATACTAAAGGTATTAACTTATTAGCTAAGAAGAGGTACTATTAGGTAGCTAATAAATAACTTCTTTAGGTCTAGAGTAATATTATAATCGCGGAGTAGCTAGAGTATATTATATAGGTAGTATAGGTAGTCTTAGAATATATAACTAAAGATAACTATATTATTAATATAGTATCTTATATACTCCTAGTATAGATATAGTAAGTTATCTATCTACTACTAGACGTAAGCTAGAGTATTCTTATATTCTATAGTAGTAATATTATATTACTCCTAGCTATAATAGGTAATAACTATTAGCTTATAATAATCTTTATAGGCTACTAGCTATTAATAGAAGAATAAGGTAGCGTTAATAGTTATAATAAAGGGATAGTCTATAATTATAGTAATTATATTAGATTATAAGGGGAGAGGATAGCTATTAGGAGTAGTAATTTTATTAAGGCCCCTAATATCTATAACTACTTAGCCTTTATATATTAGTTTACGGTCTTAACTAGACCTAACTAGAACTACTCTCTAGATAATAAAGGTAGGGAAACTAAAGGGTTATAGGCTTATCTACCTAACTTATATAATGCTACTAGTATATAGTATTATACTTATTATTAATAAACGCGCGGTCCTTAGGTCTAAGTAGATAGACCTTATATACTAGCTTTATATTCTATATATTCTAGTTACTAGTAAGAGGGATAGTTAGTTAATAAGACTCTAGGATATTAACTATTCTAGTATCCTCCTAGATAAGGTAAAACTTCTTAGTAAGTATGTAATACTCTTATACCTAGTTATTAGTACTATAGATAGTAATTTCTAAATCTAGCTATTATTCTATAGGGTTAAGTAGGTAGTCCTTAGCTAATAGTTAGTCCTTTATAGTATCTACTATAAGGTAGTAGAGATAGTACTCTAGTAAGGTAGATGTATTCTAGACTATAGTTTTATTAATATCCTTAGGCGCAGCGTATATAAGCTTTATATAATAGGTAATTATAAGTAGGGTAGCTAAGATATTAGTAATAAGAACTATAGTTATACTATTATCTATTATCTATAGTAGGATGCCTAGTATATAGGGAGTAATAATATAGTCTCCCTCTAGTAAGGTGCTATTATACTTAATAGGAATTACTATAAGTAAGTAAGGTAGTAGTATATACTAGCTAGCTACGCGAATTACCTATTATACGTAAATTACCTTAGAGTAGTAGTAAATATCTATATAGACCTATACTCCTCCTACTTTAAGCATATAGTAGTAATAGTTAAGGATTACCTTATTTAGTTCTAAGATATTATTACTAATAAGTATATTAGCCTAAAGATTATTAATAAGATAGGCCTTAATTAGCATGTAAATAAAGCGGCCGTTAATAGTAGGTAGGAAGATATCTATTAAGATATACTTATAGATATTAAGAATCTTATTCCTAATAGGGTAAATTACTATACTATTATAATTAATTATAACTTTAGCGCCTATATCTAGATTATTATTAAAAAGAAACTATTAGTTAATAAGAGAGATATTATAACTACTATCTAGTATAACCTATTATAGTTAGCTATTATAAGTTAAACTCGCCTTAATATAGGAGTAGTACTATTTATAATATTCTAATTCTTACTAAGGCTTAGGGCGCCTTATATTAAGAGCGGCCTTATAAGTATAGCTTAGGATTTACTCTCCTTAAAGGTCTACTATAGTAGCTTAATAAATAACATTCTTAGGTAATAGCTTATATAAGTCTCCTCCTATAGCTATATATAGGTAAGTAAAGTAGTTATTATAGTTATTATAGGCTACTATAAGATTATTAGCTTCTCTCTAGGCTATACTATTATTATTAGTATTATAAGGTATTATTAGCTTATTATAGATAGCCTAACTATAATATCCTAATTACTTACTATAATCTAGGTATTTATTATTAGTATATCTATTACTATAGTATCCTCTCTAGATATATCTATTACCGTGTTATACGCGTAGGTAAGGAGGGATAGGTAGTAGTATATTCTATTAATATAGGTAAAGGGGGGGCTAAGAAGTAGTAGGAGGAGTAGTTATAGCTTAAGTTAGTAGTAGACTCTAGGGGTATCCTAGGTATATAGTTAAGGGTAGAATAGTAGTATAGTTATTATATAAGTTATAGCTACTATATAGTAGGCTATATAGAGATTAGTAGTTATAGCTATTAAAGCCTCTATAATTATTATTATATCTACTATAGGTAGGGGGAGGTAGAAAGCCTTAGTATCTACTATAATTAGTAGAGTAGTTATTTATTATCCGGCTATCTTAGTTACTATAGTTCTAATTATAGTAAGTATTAGAGTAATTATCCTAATAGTTATTATAGTAGCTATCCTAGTTACTATAGTAGTTATAGTAGTATCCTCCTCTTATAGACACGTAGTTAGTTTATCTTATACTATACGCCCTCTAGCTAGTATAGATTACCTTCTAGATAATTAGCTTTTTAATTATCTAACTAATAAGGTTATCTATTAATATATTAGCTATTAGTATAGGTATATCTCTTTAGAGGACTAGGTCTAGGCCTCTCTATACTCTAGATATATTTTAGTACTCTAAGTTACTATACGCGCGTCTATAATAGAAGATAGTAAGAATATAGTTATATAGGGATTAGCTATTCCTAATATTATCTATAGTATATTATTATATATTATAAAGCCGTCTAGCCTTATTAAGAGTTATTCTAAATTATAAGCGTAGAAGAGAGCCCTATTACTAAGGGTTTTTACGTATATTAGTCTTAGTATTATTATTTAGGCTAGTATACTAGGTAGTAGTAGTACCTTATAAGTATTAGTAGACCTAGGTACTAATAGCTTTATTACTAAAGACTATAGTATTATTATAGTAGGTATCTATAAATAGGTTAATATTATAATAGTATATCTTATTACTAATATTAATAATATTACTAGCTAGTATAAACTCCTTAGTAGTATTAGGAAAGAAGTAGCTAATATACTTAGGCTTAAAGTAGAATATTATTATCTTAGTATAGGAGTCTTAGCCTAGTACTATCTAATCTTAGGTTATACTACCCTATACCTAGTTCTTATTATATATAGAAAGACTTTAGGTAATTATAGCTAAGGCCTATATAGCCTAGGTTAGGTTATTTAGTAGGGTTAAATACCTAGAGGAGTACTATTTAGTATATATAAGTTAAACCTATATAGTTTACTCCTTATATTTAGTAAGGTAGTCTACCTAGGCTCTAATATCTACCCTAGTCTAGAACTAATAAGTAGTAGTAGTAAAGCTAATAACCTAGTTCTTATAGGTAGTAAGGTTTTTAAATATAGTACTATTAGTATAGATATAGTAGGTGTTAATCTTAATAGAGCTATTAATATTATAGTAATCTATAAATAAGTATAGTATAACTATAGAATAGTATATAGTCTTTATTATTTTATAGGTATTATAGATTATAAGGAGGTTATAGGTATTAGTATAGAACTAGTAATAGTTCTTACTATAGTTAGGAAAGCTACTAGTTACTTTAGTACTAAGTAGGTATGTTTTTAGTAGAGGTACTATTATTATAGGAGGGAGGGAGGTTATAAGGTAAGGTTAAGGTATATAAGACTATATATAACGTAATTTAATAAGTAGTAAAGTAATATTAGGTTTTAGAGAGGTAGTAGATTATTATAATTAGTTTTTTAATAGTATAACCTTACTTTTAGCTACTATATTATAGTATTAGCTAGATATAGAGGTAATAGTAAGGTTAATTATCTATCTAAGTAGGTAGAGTAGCCTTAGTAGAGGCTACTTATCTTACTTATTAGTACTAGTACTAGTCTACCTTATCTAGTAGTAGTTTATATACTAGAACCGTAGTACTTCCTAAAGCCTACTTATATACCTAGGAATAAGGTAGATACTAGTTAATTTAGAGATAGAAGCTGCCTAATAATAATAAAATGTATATATAGAAGTAGTACTAGCCTAATACTTAAAGTAATAGCTATAGCTAGCTATATCTATAGTTATAGAAAGATGATAGTAAGTCGCCGTGAGCAGGCTAGAGTGAAGTCTGTGAGGTGTGGCCTACTAGCTCGCCTGTGGCCTGCTAGCTCGCCTGTGGCCTGCTGGCTCGCCTGTGGCCTGCTGGCTCGCCTGTGGCCTGCTGGCTCGCCTGTGGCCTGCTGGCTCGCCTGTGGCCTGCTGGCTCGCCTGTGGCCTGCTGGCTCGCCTGTGGCCTGCTGGCTCGCCTGTGGCCTGCTGGCTCGCCTGTGGCCTGCTGGCTCGCCTGTGGCCTGCTGGCTCACCTGTGGCCTGCTGGCTCGCCTGTGGCCTGCTCGCTCGCCTATGGCCTGCTCGCTCGCCTATGGCCTACTCGCTCGCCTGTGGCCCGCAAGCGAGCCATGGGGTCAAAGGAAATATATACTAATGGCCGTGGTGGATGACTGATAACTTCCTTCTCTTTGTAAAAAGCTGATGAGAGGATGACGGCATAGCTGCTTGTAAGGGAGTCGCGAGTCGCCGACAACCTGACGGGCGCGACGCGACGGCAGCTACGGGACGGGGCTCGGCCATGACTTTCTGCCACGCCACGGCCGCCTCTCTCGCGTGTCAGCCACAGCCACCCCTCTTCTGAGCCACAGCCGCCTCTCGCCTCAGCCGCAGCGGGCTCCCTTGTTAGCTACGCCGCCCCTCCCCTTACTACACCCTACCCGGTTAGCCGTTAAGACTCGCGGTCTCTTATTATTACCCCTAGGCTAGGTAGGTACCTATCTATAGTCTATCCTAGATATAATAAATATTATAAATTATAATTATTACTTTATTTTCTAGTAATAGGCTAGGCTATATAGTATAGATTAGTTAAATTAAGCTTCTAGACTCTATTCTTACTTACTTACTTAATACTATATTTTAATAATATAAGTAGTCTATTTCTTTACTAGCCTTAATATAGCTTCTAGCTCTTAATCTCTCTACTATATCCTAATCCTACTATCTTCTAGCTACTTTTCTAGGCTTAGCCTAAAATATCTAACTATAACTATTAAAAATACCCCTTAAAAAGAGTTATAATATATATATATATATATATAAGTCTAATATAGTTTAAACCTACTAGATAGTATATTATATTAGCTAATTATATACTATTAGGATAGCTATCCTTATCTCTTATAGTCTTAGACTTAAGAGGGACGTTAAACTAAATAAATAAATAAATAAATAGCTACTTTTCTACTTAGAATTTCTTCTAAGTATGTAGTATTTTCTAGATATAGAGAAAAAATTATATATATAGAGACTTACTTAGTAGCTAACTATAATAAGTCTCTATCTAGTATAGCTTAATATTTAATTTCCTAAATACTAACTAAGGTAAGCTATACCTCTTACCTATTACCTAGCTAGTTTTTATTACATACTATTTATAACGAAAGGGTAAATATAATTAATAGGAGGCCCTATACTACTAAATTTCTATTAAGAATAAATATAAAAGGTAGTATAGATAAATAAGATTAGAGACTAGCTTCTAGAGCTACTAGCTAGATTTTATATTAAGCCTAATATAATTTATAAGCTATATAGAAAGGAGTAGGTAAGTATTAAGTAGTTTATAGTATAGTAATAATAGGAAGGTTAGTAGTATAGTATTTAAATAATCTAATTAGGTATAAATATTCCTTTATTATAACTCTTCCTCTACTACTCTAACCTCTATAGTATATATATATTAAGTTAAATATCTATTCTAAGTCTAAGACTATAAGAGATAAGGATAGGCATCCTAGAGTATAATAATACTTATTAGGTTTAAAACTTATTAGGTATATATAGCTATTCTTATTAATCTTATTTTTAGTAATTTTAGTTTATGAATTTTAGGCTAAGCTCTATTAGAAGAATTATAAAGTGAATATATTAAGTAAGTAATAGTAAGTACTAAATAAGTATAGAGTTATGAAGAAAATAGATTAAGATTATAGTCTAGAGAGTATATATCTAGTAATATATATATATATATCTAGATTTCTTTTTAGTAGTAATCTAAGTATTTTTAATAAAAGCTAGTATAGCCTTTATGGTTCTTTATTTATAACGTACTTTTATACTTAGTAAGAAGCTAATCTCCTAGCTAAGCTACTTTCTTTAATTAGTAATTCATAAAACTCTTAATTTCTCTATACTTATTAGGTTCTACTTTTTATTATTAAGAATTTTATGTATCTTTTATAGCTAGATTAGTAGTTCTTATCTCTCTATATTTCTCTTTTATACTTCTACTATATACTTCTACTTTATACCTTTACTATATACTTCTACTATATACTTCTACTATATACTTCTACTATATACTTCTACTATATACTTCTACTATATATTTCTACTATATATAATAGAGAACTAGAAGGCATTACTAGGGCGTTTAAATATACTAGTAGAACTATAAGAAATAGCTATATATACTATATATACGTAGATAACTAAGCTACTATATATAGAATTATAAATCCTTCTAATAATCTAGGCTAGTCCTAGTAAATTAGGGCTATAGAGGCTATAAAGATAGTAGCTTCTAAAGGTATATTTATAGTACTAGAATAGGTACTAAGCTATATAGAGATATATAGAAATAAATTAGCTAACTACTTAGCTAAGGAGGTAACTAATAAAGAGCTTAAGAATTACCCTAAAGTACTAGTACTAATAGGAATAGATATAAAAGCTACTACTACTTAGGACTAGTAGTCTATTATAGATAAGGTAAAGGCTAAATCTAATAATAACTCCTCCTATTATAGTACCTTTATAGCTAAACCTAGCTATAAGCTTAAGGTACCTATAGGAATACCTAGACCTATAGCCTTAGCTTTTTATTAGCTAAAAATAGTAGATAGATACTTTAAATCCTATCTACTATATATTAATAGGTTTCCTACTAGTACTTATAGGTATAGTAGTCCTAAAGAAATACCTTTACACATCCTACTATCCTATAGGGAGTATAAAGAATAAAGATAATAGCTATCTAAGGATATCCCCTTACTAAGCATAAAAAACCTCTTTAAAAATCTAGAAAAAATAAAGGCTGCTTTAGCTTTTATATAAAGTACATAAATAGCTACTAAATAGTAGTATATTTAAAGAGAACCTACTATATAGTAGGGTTAAGGAGTTATAGGGATATATATATATATATCCTTATATATTCTACTTACCTACCTATAAAATATACCTATTTCCTTTATTTTCTTAAGCACTTATTTAGTTATTACTTATTCCTACCTATATTACTAACTTAGTAATTTTACTAAAGGGCTTAGCCTAATATATCTAATTATAACTATTAAAAGCACCCCTTAGAAAAAAATACTATATATATATATACTAGTCTAATATAGTTTAACCTACTAGACGATATTATATATAAGCTAAATATATACTAATAGGATAGCTATCCTTATCTCTTATAGTCTTAGACTTAAGAGGGACGTTAAAGTAAATAAATGAATAAATAAATAAATAAACTTCTACCATATACTTCTACTATATACTTCTAATACTAGAAGTAGCCTACTATAAATGCTAGTTAAGTAGAGGGTAGACTAAAGTAATTAGCTATAGATACTAACTTATTACTATCTAATATAGTAGAGGAAAATAATCTTTTTAAATAAATAGCCTCTACTTTATTTCTAGATTTAAAAGGTACTATTAACTATATAGTTAGAGGTAATCCACTACTACTATTAAAGAAGAATAAGTCTTATTAGCTAGCTTCCTAGTTTCTTAAATAATAAGCTAATTAGATACTTATTAAATAGATAAGTAGATGAATTTAGGGATATAGAGACTAGAATCCTATAGGGAATTCCTATTTCTCCTACATTATTTCTAATATATATTTTTAAATTATTCCTTTCTTAGGTAGTTAGGTTTCTCTCTTATATTAATAATATTAGTCTTACTTTCCTATCTACTAGTATTAAAAGAATACTAAAATACTAGAAAGAGAAGCTTAATAGTTATATAAGTTAGGTACTATAAAGTATATAAAGTTTAATTTATCTAAAATAGAACTTATATACTTTACTAGCTAGAATAAGGCTAAAATTTCTAATTTAGAATTCCCTAATTCTAGTATAATATAGCCTAGAGAGACTATCTATTAGCTAGGAATTTATTTTAGTAATAACCTAAAGTATAAATAATATATTAATACTTTTATATTAAATTTAGAAAATACTATATTTTAGCTTAATAGACTTACTACTATTAATTTAGGCCTAGGTCTCTATACTATAAGATAGATATATATAACCTATATTATTAGTATAATAGACTATAGCTACTAATTATAGTATAAGCCTAGTATAGATAATAGTCTTACTAAAATACTAGAAATACTCTAAGATCTTAATTTTTATAAGATACTAGGAGTATTTAAGACTAGTTTCTATTCCTCTTAACTATAATCTTTATACCTTAATTTCTCTACTTATTCTTACCTAATTATAAATATTTTTATATTATTTTTCTTAGTAGGTCTAAAAGTACCTAGGTATACTCTTATATTACTACTAGTACTTTACTAAAAAACCTAAATACTAGTTTAAAGTAGCTTTTTATAGAGTTTCTACTAAGAAATACCCTACCTCCCCCCTAACCTTAAGACTACTCTTATAGAGAAGGTCTATACCTATAATAGTAGGCTATCCTCTATAGGTATCCCTAATTATCTTATACCCCCTAAAAGATAGGAGATAAAAAGTAAACCTAGCTTTTTTCTTAGAGGAATACTACTACCCTAGCTACTTAGTAAGTAGGAGCCTATACTAATTAGTATACTAAAGAAGCCTATAGATAGTAGGAATAGCCGACTATAATAGAAGTAGGCTATATACTCTACCTTATAAAAAAGGTAGAAAAAGTAAGAAGTTAGTAATTTCTATAGAAATACTACTTTCCTAGGTACTTAGTTAGTATAGGCCTATACTAATTAGTATACTAAAGAGGCCTAGAGATAGTAGGCTTAGTATTAGTAGTATTCTATAAAGATAGGTAATATCTTTATTATATACTATATAGTAGATAGTTTATAGTAGAGAATATAGTAGATTCTTTACTATAAGAGAACTTCCTTAAAGGACTAACTAGTAGGCTACCTAAGGGTATCTATATAGAAGAACCTATAGATTCTAGAGAGTTCTATCTCTAGGTAATTAGTAATAGGTTCTTCTATTTATAAAAGATAATTTCTAATTAATCTAGACTAGAAGATTCTAGGCCTTAGTAATAAGATAATCTAGAGTAAGGGCTAGAATCTTAAAGAACCCATAGAAATAAGTTCTTTATAATAGAAGAGGTCTAGAAGAGTCTAGAGAAGTCTAGACTTATTCTTAGGCCTCTAATACTAAGTTCTAGGCTAATATACTAGTAAGATTACTATTAAAGATATTATTAAACTTAGTATATTACTCTAGAAGGCCCTAGATAGGGCTTCTACTAGTATCTATATAGGCTACTATTAGAGGCCTAAGAATAAGTCTAGACTTCTCTAGACTCTTCTAGACCTCTTCTATTATAAAGAACTTATTTCTATAGGTTCTTTAATATATACCTTCTTAATACTATAATCTTTATACCTAGATTTCTCTACTAATTCTTATCTAATTATAAATCCTTTTATAGTATCTTTCTTAGTAGGTCCTAAAGTGCTAGTTTATACCCTTATATTACTACTAGTACTTATTTCTACCTAGTAAGGGGTAAAAATATACTTTTTCTTCTACTATTTCTACTCTAAAATTTTTTTCCTACCTATAGAATTAGCCCTACCTTAGTATTAATATATAAGATCTATGATAACCCCCTAGACCTACTATATTTTTTCTAAGACTATCTAAGTACTCCCTAGCCTAAATAAAATCTAAGTACCTAATAACCTTACTTATAAATATCTCTATACTAAGGCTAGATATTTAGATAAAACCTATACTATTTAAACTACCTAAACCTCCTCTATACGCCTATATTCTTTTACATACTAAGAATACCTCCTAGTCTCCTAAAATAATCTAAAAGAAAAAACCTCTAAATAAAAAATACTATCTCTAGACTACCTATTAGGCTATCCTCTAATTTTAGGGGTTAAAAAATATTAAGAATTAGGATATATACTTTATCCTAGAATGCTAAGAAAAAACCCTAATAGATAAGGCTAAAAATAGCCTTATACTATCTAGAAAGTAGGTTTTTATTTCTTTTCTAAAGAAATATAAACTAGAACTTCTACTCCTAATTCTAACTACCTAAATCTAACCTCCTAGAATACCTCCTAATAGGGTACTACTATAAAAAACCCCTAAATTAGAAGAACCCCTTATTTTAATAGATCCTTCTAAAGAAAAAGAAGATTTAATAGATATTAACCCCTTTCTAGCTATTTCTACCTCCTAGTAGGTAGTAGGGGCTTAGAAATAACCTAGAGAGCCCTCTACTTCCCCTAAAAGTACTCCTACTAGGGTAGTACTTATTAGGTAAGAAAAAGAGCCTATTTCTACCTCTTCTACTATTTCTTCTAGGAGATCTAGTATTCTAGTACCCCCTCTAGTACTTCCTAGTCCTAGTACCCCTTAGGAGGCTCTCCTAGGAGCTAGAGATTTAATAAGAAAAGCTATTAACCTCTCTAAAAATAGAGAGGAAGAAGAGTATCTTTTAGATCTTCTAGAAGTCTTCTAGGACTATACTAAGTAAGGTAGGACCCCTAATCTCCCCTCTAAGGTCTCTAAGGGGGTAGTTAGTATTAGAGAGCCTTCTATTAAGTCCTCTAGTTATTTATAGGTCTCTATAAATTCTAAGAGATTTAAATAAGAAGAAAGAGTAGATATTTCTCTTTCTACTACCTCTAAGAGGGTAGTAAAGAGGTAAAATAACCCCTTATAAAACTAGTATATTATTCTTAGTATACTATCTCTCCCCCCTAATTTTTCTCCTAGAAAACTAAGGGATTACCTTAATTCTCTTTTTAAAGAGAATAAAAATCCCCCTCTTACCTTATATACTATTTCCCTAAAGGGGAATTTAGTACTTACTACTATGCTATAGTATTCTAGTAGTTTTCTACTAGATAATTAGGCTAAGTAGTCCTACCTTATTCTATTTAATAGCGCTAAAAAACCTAAATACTAGTTTAAAGTAGCTATTTATAGAATTACTACTAAGAAATACCCTCCTCCTAACCTTAGAACTACTCTTATAGAGGAGATCTATACTTATAATAGTAGGCTATCCCCTTTAGGTACCCCCTATTATCTAACACCCCCTAAAAAATAGGAGAAAAAGAAGTTTTCTTCTATTTCTCTTAGTTTTTCTACTAGATCTAATGTAAATAAGGCTATTAAAAATAGCCTATTTATTACGAGCTACTACCTAAGGGTAGAGGTACTTTATTCTCATCTTTCCCGCCCCCCTAGACGTCCCCCTTAACCCCTTTTCTTTAAAAAAACCTCTCTTTTCTTCCTCTTTCCCTTAAAAAGAAATTATCTACTACTCTCCTTACTATTTCTTTTATATTATAAAAATCCCCCTAGCCCCCTTCTAGTCTTTTATATACTCTATATACTAAATAGTATACTAGTAGGCTAAAGAGACCTATAGAAGACCCCTCTAGACTACTCTTTCTACTCCTTTTCCTTTATTTTTTCTTTTATTAACTATAGTTACTCCTTTTATTCTACTACCTATTAGGTAGTATATATATAAGAGCTTAGCCTAAATTATCTAATTATAATTATTAAATTCTCTACTAGGAAGGAATAGCTAGAAAGATATAGAGTCTCTCTCTCTCTTAAAAGAGATTAGAGAACTATAGTTTATATAGCTACTAGACTATTAGGGTCTTAGACCCTTATCTCTTATAGTCTTAGACTTTAGAGGAACGTTAAACTAAATAAATAAATAAATAAATATATAGGTACTAGGCTAGTTAGAGGATAAGGCTAACTAGTAGATAGTATAAAAAGGCTATAATAGCTATAGAAATATAGTATATATATATAGTAGTAAAAGTATAGTATATACTAGGTATATAGATTATATAAGTATACTACTTACTAATATATATACTTCTAACTAATAACCTAAATTTAGCTTATACCTATAAGAGTAGTTTAACTAGGACTTAAACTATAACTTCTAGATAGATATAAATCTTACTTACTCTATAAGGTAGTAGGGCTAATACTACTATACTAACTAAGCTAAAAAGGTATAGTAAGTAAGATAGTAGCTATCTTACTTAGTCTATATATTAGGGTAGTAGTATAATAGTTATATATTACTTAATAGTCTCTTTATTAATTCTCCTACTCTAGTTACTAAGATACTCTTAGGTATATAACTAGAGTATATCTTTTTCTAACTTTTTATTAGTTAGTAGTAGTTAGTCTCTTCTTAGCTAGAGAGTACTACTCTTTTAGTACTAATTACTAGTCTAATAGTTCTCTAGCCTACTTATCTAGTAGGTTACTTTATTAGCTATCCCTCTAGATAGAGAGCTCTAGTATTTCTTCTTAGGCCTTAGCTCCTAGAGGGGTACTAAGCTAGAGTTAAACTAGCCTCTTTTAGGCGCCCCTTTAGGGTTACTCTTTAGAGATATCTATCCTAGAAGCTCCTCTACCTTCTTAACTTTAGTAAATATATTATACTTAGTCTTTATATAACTCTTAGTACTTATCTTAGTTAGCTTAGTATATAAGAGTAGGTATACCTATAAGAACTAGTATATAATATAGTACTTATTATTAATAATCTTAAACTTAAGATATATTAAAGAACTTTATATATATCTTAAACCTCTATATATTAGGGTTCTAGATCTAGTCTATAATAAATATATAGAAGTCTTTAAAGTAGACTAGAAGGTCTATTTTTAAGTTAAGAGTATTAAATACCTTATTTTATAGGTTTACCTTACTAATAGCTAACTCCTAGATAGCCTATTATAATAAATACTCTAAATCTTTAGAGGTACTATATATTTTAAATATATTATTTAGGGCCTAAAACTAGGAGTCTATATTCTTTACCTCTAAGCTTATAAGCTTAGGTATAGGGGCCTTAATAAGGAAGCTAAAAGAGTTATAATAGGAAGCTTATAAATTAGGTTATAAGTTAGGCCTAACTAGAGTTATAGTAGGTAGCTCTAAGAGACTCTATTTAATCTTCTAAAGCCTCTAAACCTATTAGTATATATTAGTAAGCTCTTCTATATTTATAGATTTAAGTATTACTAAGAGTACTATAATCTTATTATTAATAGTTATAATATATAGGTTTAGTATAAGAGTAGCTAAGAGTTAGCTCTTACTATTATTTAGGAACTAGATTTTAATATAAGTATCTTTATTAACTAGAGGAAGAACTATTCTCTAGTTAGTAGTCTCTTAGCTTCTAACTAGCTAGTTTATAGCTAGTAAGCTAGTCTCTAGGTTAATACTTCCTAAATAAGTTATAGGAGCTATTTTTTAATTTAACTAGCTATAGTAGTTAAAGGTTTTAAATATAAGATTTAGTACTATAGAGAGTTAAATTAAGTATAAATAATAATAATATATTTAGTATAGATATTAGATAAAACCTTAGTTTATAAGGTTTTATCTATTAAGGGCTTTTATATATTCTTACCTATATATATAGCTCTTCTTAAATTCTAGTTAGTATCTACTAGGTTTTACCTTAGTTATAGTATTATATCTTACTTCTTACTAATTAATTATTAGTAATTAGTATAATCTACTCTATCTAGTACTATAATAGTTATAATATTATAAGAATAATATATAGGAATCCCTCTAAAGTATTAACTAGTTTAATTATAGTTACTATAGTAGTACTATTACCTAGTAGTAATATAGAATATAATTCTTAAGTCTAGATTTAGCTATAACTTAGCGCTTTAAACTACTATATAAAGGGGAGTTAGTAGAGTATCTAAGTCTCTCTAAGTCTACCTCTTTATTATTACTATCTTAGGTATGTTTTAAGGTAATATACCTACCTTAGATAAGGGTACTAAGGGTATCTAGTTATTAGAGTACTACTAGATAGTAAGGGGCATTATAGTATTATCTAAAGCCTTAATAGTATAGTTATATAGTTATATAGTTATATAGTTATATAGTTATATAGTTATATAGTTATATAGTTATATAGTTATATAGTTATATAGTTATTACTAGGTAGGTAGTCTATTACGTAGTTATATAGCTATTACTAGGTACCTAGGTAGTTAGTTATATAGTTAGTTTTCGCGTAGTTAGTTTTCACGTAGTTAGTTATACTCTTAGTAGGGAGAAGGAGTTAGAAATTAAGTAGCTAACCTTAATAGCGCCTAGCTTCTTAGGTAATAGCTATAAGTAGGTATACTTATCTTTCTAGTTAAGGTAAAGAAGAAAATTAGCTTTAAGGTATATATGCGTTACGCCCTATATAGGTAGGGCCTATAATTTAAGAAATAGTAATAATAGTAATTACTAAGATACTATAGCTAGTCTAGTCTACTAAGTATATAATAAGGTAGTAGTATAAGAGAGGAATATAAAGGTATTATAGAGGAAGGAGGACCTTACCTCTATATAACTATATAACTATTATACTACTATAAGATATAATAGTTCTATATCTACTATCTCTATCTTACTACTCTACTATTACTTATTACGTAAACATTATATAAGACTAGCTACCTACTTATAGATAGTATTACTATACTCCTTATATTACTTATAGTTCTTCCTCCTTATCTATTCTTCTCTTCTACTACTACCTAACTTTAATATACTCTAATATATTAGTAGTATTATCCTCTACTACTATATACTACTAGCTAGTAGAGTATACGTAAGACTATAAGTACTAATAATATATCTAGGCCTATAATAGCTATATTACTACCTTAGATATAGTACTATTATTATTAATAAAGTTATTAGCTACTACTATCCTTTCTAGCTAGAGGTATACCTTAGATATATACTATATATTAAGGGGTAGGTCTAGTATCTTACTTCTAGTATACTATAGTAGGAGGTACTAAGACTATAGTAGATGCTATTAGGGTTAAGTAGGGTAAGTATTAAAGTAATATATATAATATAAGTATTATTATTATAGTTAAAGTATATAAGGAGGAGGTAGTAGTAGTAGTATATATTAGTTATTTCTTAATAGTATAGAATAAGGGGCTTAAGTAAGTATTAACTAGTTAAGGCGGGTTTTAATATATAGTAGACTAAAGATCTAGGTATAGTAAAAGAGGAGGTAAGTATAGAACTATATAGGTAGGTTAGTATTAACCTTATCTTAGCTATAGTACTTATAGTACTTATATAACTATAGTAGCTAGCTAAGTTACTAGCTAATAGGAAATAACTAGAAGTATTAATATAATAGAATTCTATAAGGGGTATGTATATAATGTATATTATAGTAGTACCCTAGTAACCTAAGTAAGTATAGTATAATAATAATACTAACTACCCTACTACCTAACTACCTAGCTAGCTAGCTATTATAGAAGCCCCTCTACTACTATTAACTTTTCTATCTTCTATTATTCTTATCTCTATATCTAGTAATAGTTAGATTACTACTTAGCTTAAAGATGTTAAAATAGTAACTAATTATTACTTATAAAAGTAGAAATACCTACTATTACTATTATTACTATTACTATTATTATTACTATTATTACTACTACTACTACTACTACTACTACTACTACTACTACTACTACTACTACTACTACTACTACTACTACTACTACTACTACTACTACTACTACTACTACTACTACTACTAGTAACTAAGTACTATTACTTATATGCGGCTAATATACTACTATCTCCCTACTTAAGTATAAGTATACCTTTAAAGCGCTCTAAGACTTATACTACGCGTAGATATTTCTATAAGGATAATAATAACTAGGTAACTCTATAACTAGTTACTAAGTAAAAGAGGTCTAGTATAGGGATAGGGCCCTTATCTCTAGCTTACTCCTCTATAATAACTATAATAGCTAGCTCTTCCTATAGTTATATTAGACCTATAGCTAACCTAATAATCTCTAGTATTATTACTTATATTAGTATAGAAGATATCTTAGCTAAGGGTAATACTACCTTAGTTCTTAGATAGTTATTAGGTAATCTTTTTAGAGCCTTACTACTTAAGACCTACTAGGCTATTATTCCCCTATATCTTAAGGTATATAGCTACTTTATCTAGCTATTATATTATATTATTAAGCTAATATTATTATCTAAAACTCTAGTTAGAAATTAAAGAGTAGCTATAACTTAAGTAACTAGGCCTATATAAAGAAAATTATTACTTAGAAGATAACTAGCTAGCTATAGACATTCTCTATAAGTATAGTATTACTATAGATGTCCTTATAGTAGTAAGAAAATATAATACTAATAGAGGATATAAATTATTATAGAATAGTAAAGTATATATACTATTACTATATATAGTACTTAAGGGCCTAGATACTATTAACCTAGTAGATATATATATAGCTATAGGCTATAATAATTTATCCTAGTTATAGCTAATAGTCCTCTAGGATAAAGGTAAAGACCTACCTTTAGACCTTAGTCTTATATCTCCTAGTAGCTAATATGTAAATAATAGTAAGTAGGAAAATAGTTAATTATACTATAGTACTTAATATTAGCCTAAGTTAGCTACTATATAATAGACTAAGGTCTATACTTTAATAGGATAATAAGTTAAAGGTATATCTCTTATTTAGATAGTAAACTTCTAGGTTATTATAATTAACTATTTTAAAAAGTTTATTAATATATTAGACTAGCCTAGTCTTTATTTACGCCTAATTACTATTAGTATTAAGACTAAAAGGCCTAAGAATTATAATAGAAGTAAGGCTAAAGCTTAGCTTATAGTTTAGGTAATACTCTAGCTTAGATAAGTCTAATAGGTAATAGGTAATAATTAATAGCTACTAGAATTCCCTATACTACTTATACTAGGCTACTATTAGGATATTTACTTTATTATCCCTAGTAGTAATAATATAAAAGATAAGGTTAGACTCTATAGGCTATCCTTAATTAGCTATACCTAATTATTCTTAGGTATCTATAGACTACTTAGCTTACTATATACTTTATATAAGTAGGTAGGTACTAACTTTAAAGCCTAGTAGGATAATATAATCCTAGTATAGAATAACCTTATAAGGCCTATATCTACTATATAATACTTTTCTATTAATTACCTATATCTCTAACTATATATAATATATATATAGGGTACTAAATCTACCTAAGAAGATTTAATTAGCACTTATAAGTAGCCTCCCCCTAGTAAGATCTAAGATACGCCTTTATTTTTTTAAGTATTAGAATGCTCTTAATAGCTTAGTCTATAATAAGGCGCTATAAATAAGTATAGAAAGATCTCCTACTTAAGTCTAGTATATATAGAAAAATAACATCCTACTAATACTTATAGGTTTAAAATACTACCTTATCTATACTTACTTACTAGCTACTACTTTTCTACTCTACTAATAGATCTATTAGTATTAAGGCCTTTATTATATTACTCCTTAATAATACTAACCTTATAGCTTATCCTATAGCCTACTTACTATTATATACTATATATATCTTAACTAGTATATCTACTTCTACTAGCTAGTAACTACTACTATAATAATATCTCTTATACTACTTCTACTAGTAACTAAAACCCCTAATAACTTAATCTATCTCTACTTACTTTCTACTCTCCTATCTACTCTCTCTTACTTATTACTAGCATAGCTACTCCCTATATTACGTAGTAGTAAAATAACTTATAAGTAGGGGGTATAGCTAAAGTAGATCTACTAAGAAGCGCTTAATTATATATAATTCTAAGAATACTCCTTAATCTACCCTAGGCTATACTATCTTTTATATACCTTTATTATCTAATAATAGAATTTCCTTTATCTAAAGGCTAACTATCTTTTAGCCTTATACTATAGTCTACTACTCTATATATATTTCTAAAGTAGTATATATAGTTAAAGGATTTATCTAGAGTAGTAACTATTTTAGATAACTCTTATATAATAAGTTAGTTATTATAGCTTATACCTAGATAGTTAGGGGGTTTACTACTTAGATAGGCTAAGTTAGTTTATCTATTAGTTTAGCTAAGCTAGTTTATTAGAAAGTATATTATATAAGTTACTTTATTAGGAAGTATATTAGGCTATATCTATTATCTAAGATATAGACTATAATACTCTAATTAATTTATTATATAGTAATATCTATACTTATCTCTAAGTTAGTTCTACTAGTAACCCCTATAACTAGCCTAGGCTATAAGAAACTAAGTTAAGAAGGCTAGCTATATAATAATTTAGAGAGCTATTAGCTAGCTATTAGATACTATATATTATCTCTTAAGTAGCTCTATAGAGGAATACTATAATTATATTATCCTAGCTATACTTATAAGAATATTAACTAAGGCTATAATCTCTCTATCTCTTATTAATTAGTATATAGTTAGGAATTAAGAAAGATAAAAGGTAAAAACTTAAGATAATCTAGATTATATAAACTATATAGATATAACTCTTAGTAGATACTTCTTTTCCTTTAAGCTACTATATATATTAAGTATAATAACCTAATTTAAGTTAATTATATATAACTAATAGCTTTAAATATAGGTTATGCCTTTCCTACTTAGGAATGTAGCTAAGGTAGTTATCATGTTATACCCCTAAGCTAGGATAAGTAATTAATTAATTAGTATAGGTCTAGTAAGCGGCAGTAGGAATGAGTAGACGGACGTCTAGTCTAGCGCGAACGGGGGATGCGGTTGTAGATGCGGTTACAGATGATGGCGCAGCGGGCGCTTAAGTGGCCGGTGACGATTGTGACCGTGACAAACTGGGAGAGGGGAGAGAGAGAATGGAGAGTGGGGGAACATCCACGTTGAGTTGAGCGGGAGTGGCACAATTTGAGCACTCCCACCTCAGTCTCCAATCCAATAATGCCGGGAGGAAACACGTTGAATGACCTTGCCGTGAAGTCATGAGCAGGGGCGGTAGTTGAGTCGAATGGCCGAACCGAACCGAGGCTTGATAGGAGATCGGATTGACCTGACCACCTGGCAGGACAAGACGTTCGACAGTGGAGTGGACGGCCAGCGGAGCCGATGTAAAGCCGGCCGGCCAGCCACCTCACCCACCCACCCAGCCAAACTCTCAACCATCTACATGTACCTCAACACCAACCTTCTCATCACTCGCCGACGGCACCTCCAGTCGCGTTTGGCCAATTTCAAGCACTTCTTTGGCGCTCGCCAGCAGCGATGAACCACCTTAAGCACCCATCTTCGCCTACTCGGTTTCATGTCCAACACCGCAGGACGCGCCCGACCACTCAACCTTGCGCCACCACTAATTGCCCGCTCCACTACCACCAACCCGGATGTGCGATTTTTCATTGTCGCTGGGTCCCAATTTGAAGATTTCTCCCATCTGACTACGCGTTTGGCTGCACATGGAATGCTCCCATCCCAAGATTGCGCTTTGAAACACCCCCACGGATCCGAAATTCCCACCGCACCGACCGCCGCACAACAGAACCTCTAATGGAATGACATCATTCTTGAGGACGGAAAATTCGCGCGCAAAGGAATGGATGCTCAACGGCATGGCAGGGCGTTCTGGCGTGGGATGGGACTTTATCATAGTGGAACAGCCTGCCGATTCCCGCGTCATCGCCTATTTCAGACTGCCCGCATTTCTCGCTCTACCACCGCCAGCCAACTGTACCGCCAACCGGATGCGCACCTCGGCGCTGCGATTTTTTTTATTTTTCTTCCTTCGCGGCTGGTCTTATGTGTCATGGGCTGACGCTGCTCTAGATTTTGCGCATCGAAACAAACACCTGCCCTTGATCCCTGAAAATTCCGACCGCCGGCTCGCCTCACAACCTCTCTAACGACAACCTTTTAGTGACCACCCCGACTAAACGCACCGCTCGTCGCCTCCTCGTCGTACGGCCCACAAACAATGTTGAAGAGTACATTGGTGCAGGGAGCCTTGGGCCAACTTGTTGGCTCAGGGTTAGGGTTCGGATTTTGGTTTTGAGGTTCGCGCTGTCTGTCTGCCTGTTGGCGCTGCCTGCCTGCTGTCGCTCGTCGCCTGCTGCTTTTTGGCTCGACTGCATAGGTAGTGTGGTCGTGCTTCTCAACTCAAACCGTCATTGTAAATCTAGGACCTGATGGTTACAAGACATGATGGTTGCCCAAAAACACTCGCGCTCGCAAGGACGCGTTTCCTACACAACCATTTAGATCGTCGCAAATCTTTTCACTGCCAGTGAGCACACTGAGCAGGCGACTCCATTGCAACCTCCGGGCGGGATTTCTACAAATTTCCCTCTCCTTTGGTTTGTTTGTTGGCGGTTGACGGCTTCTCTTTGAGACGGTCGAGTGAAACATCGCTGGGATTCCACGACTCACGAGCCCAAGCCGTCATCGCAGCCGATGTGTTCCAAGTGTGACTGGGGCCCGTGACGATTCCATTCACCCTCATCGCGCTGAGCTCTGTGTGCTTCATGTGGGCGAGCAAGTCATCTTTGCATGGCCTTGGTCGCCTCTTGTGTGTGAAGGGCGCGGATGCCGAGCTCGTTGAATACCCGCGCCTCCTCTGAGTCACCATTTCTTTTGCAACCCACTGTGGTGGGGCCATAATTGCTTTGTCAGCAGAGTATCTCTCTGGTCAGAAAGATGAGCTTTCTGGCCTGACACACGATGTTCCCGGTCACCAGCCGGACTTTTCCCGGTCGCCGCCCACCCGCCGCCCGGCGTGCCGCCTTCCTCGCACCCTCGTGCCTCCTTCCTGCAACCTCCTTCCTCCGCGACTCTCAAGTTGCCGACTCTCAAGTTGCCATCATGTTTCAACTCTCAACTCCTCCTCTTCGTCATCATCATCTCCTCATTCGCAACTCTCAGAGTGGCTCGCCCTCGGTATCGCCATCGCCATGGCACCCGCTCCTCCGCCAACCGCCGTCAAGGATGCGCTGCAAAAGTTCGAAGACGCCAGCAAACTCTCCACCGGCCCATTGACCACCGCTTACTTCGAACTCGAACGGATCTCCAAAGAGCACAACATCAAGATCAAGAATCATCTCAGCTCTGATAGTATCAGGTCTTTTGCTCTCACATCGGCCATCTTTTCCCGCACGCGCTTTCCCCTCGCAAAGCTCGCCGAGTCATCCTGGGCACTGGACGGCCCAGCCATCTTGGACCTATTCGGGCCACACTCTCTCCTCTCGCTCGACTTTGTTGACCAGCTGCGCCGGTTTGCTCTTCTTGGGCAGGACATTCCTTGGTCTCAAGCAAAGGTCGCCCTCGACAAAGCCCGCGAGCGCCGCCTCACAGCCAATGTCCGCGGCGTCACCAAGCGCGACTGGTGCACAACTGATGTGGTAGCCGCTATGGGTGCCCTTGGTATTGTCGACAAGGAGTTAAACACCAGAGGCTCTCGCGCCAGGCGCAAGAAGCAGAAGCTGAGCAACCCGGTAGTATGATTAGCCACAGCACCCAGTCACATGTTGATGCACTTTGCTAACGTCCTGCTTCCTCACAAGAAGACCTTGACCCCAACCGACGACGACGACTCCAATAATGGCACCAAGCGCACTCTTGCAGATCCGGACCAAGGCCAAGGAGCCCCCAACCAATCAAATTCTGGTGCATGTTCCGTCAATCACAGCGGTGACAAGCATGATGGCCATGGTGAGAGTGGTAAGGGCGACGACGGTGAAGGTGCGCTTAGCACCAAGAACGTCTCTGATGACTCCGACCAATCTCAATTCGGTGCGGATACCAACGATAGCGATGATGAGTCTGACGTGGAGAGGGTTCGGCGCCTTGGTTCGCCGCTCGGCAATTCCACTTTCGCGATGGCTTTCGGCACAGATGTTGAAGATTACAGCTTTCAACAAGAGATGGGCATTGGTGCAGATGAAGACGCAGCCTCCTATCCTCGCGATCATTTCAAGCCCACCGATACACCACTCAAGCGGCAGCTCGTCCACAAGCCCGACACAGCTGAGCCACCATTCAAGTACCGTCGCATTTGCCGCGACAGGTCCGTACCCAGGTCATCGCTGCTGGTAGAAGATGATACTCTTGGATCTGACGTCATATCGTCTCCGTCTGCTCCGGAAGAACGTCTTGATCAAGCCATGTCCAGCGGTCACATATTACTCCGCCGCTCTCGCTGCAAAAGCTTGCCACCAACCAAGACCAAGACCCATAAGGAAGTCAAAGCCACAGCAATCCGAGAGGTGCAAAAGACGCGTGCAAAGCTGTCCAAATACAAGTCAACGAGTATCCACAATGGCCCGAGCTTTGCATCGCCCTCCTACATCACTCGCAACTGTGAGAAAGGAGGAGCAGCAGCAGCCATCAAGGAATCCTGGTCGCCACCCCATGCTGCAGATGTCCTCCAACAGCTGCGGCCTTTGAAGTGGATTGGCCACAAGACAATCTGGACCATGGTCGAGCTCTTTTTGCCGCCAAGCCAGGGCCGCATCATTGACGTGCCTGTGCCCTCTGCAGACCAAACATGGGAAATGTGGGCGTCGGATAGTCGCAATCATATCCGCCGACTAGAGGACGACTCTTTACTTCTGGTTCCCCTTTACTTGGCTGAGCGAAAGCACTGGGTCCTTCTCTCCTTTGATCTGGAACTCCGCAAGGCATCCCTCTTTGATTCGATAAGCGACGATGCTACAACCAAGAAGCTTGCAGCAGCAGCAAGGGCCATCACAACGGCGCTCGGCCTCTCATGGGACAAGGGAAGGTGGAGATATGACAGCAATCAAAAGGTACGCCTCCTTATGCCTTTAGGTGATTACAAACTGACCAAGATGAGCAAGGCGCCTCAGCAGACGAATGGTGACGACTGCGGCATCCATGTCATTGTCGTCTGCATCCATCTCATCGCCCGCACCGACCTACCTGATGAGATCAATGGGTTGTTCTGGCGGGTTGCATTGTCGCGCACTCTTGATGCCCAGCCAAGCGGTTCCTTTCTTCCCTCCCTGGCGACAGATGTGCCATCAGACGAGCCAATCCGACGAGACCCCAAAGCTCTCGTCGAAACTGCCCAAGCCCATGGAGAACGAGCTCTGATTCTGACTAAATCCGCAAAGTACGCCCACGAGATGGTCTCAGTGGTCCAGATGGTGCATGAACGACTCTCTACCAGCAAGGTCGACGACTTGGAGCGCTTGCGTCGGGACGTTTCTGTGCGCAAGATGATGATGGAAAACATGGACAAGCTGTCCCAATCGCTTGCTGCCGACGTCGAATATCGCAATCAGCTTGAAGAGACCTTGACACAAGCACAGGAACAGCTGGAGATGAAGGAGATGGTCGCCAAGTGTTTGGAGGCGAGAGTGACTGTCCTTGGATCGCTAAAGTCCTGGCTGGAGAAGCAGCGCATAGAAATCCGAGCGCGTCGGGATCGGGCGGACCAAGACGAAGCTGAGGCCATGTCGGCAATTTACGAGGGACACGAACTTCTGCAGCGTTTCCTTGGTCAGAAGGGAACTCATGAGCGTTGATATGGTGGCGGAGTCTTGTGTTGTTGCTTTTTCCTCTTTTGTTTTCCTCTCGATGATACGACAACAATGATGATAAAGACGGTTATGATGCTACGTAGCTTTGAGTAGGATTGCTTTATATAGTACACGGCATAGAGATAGGTAGCCCATGATGTTCTTGCTTGCATGGTAGATTGGCTGCTTTAGGTATAGTGGAGACACGATACGTCAGGAGCATAGCTAAGCGCACTATAGTTGTAGAAGAATTACATCTATCTACATGCATACTACTATCCTCGACCTGATCCTGAGGAGTTTAGGTTGAGTTAGGTGTGGGAGCTGGGGGCACACCTAAGGAAGGTTGGACGGGCCTGACTAAGCGAGCATCTGTCCGGCTAGAAAGACATTATTCTGTGTAGGAACATGATCTACTAACTGCGGGAACATGTTTAACCGAACCGGCTGCTTAGTAGATCTATTGACCTTTCCACTGTTTCATGACGACTGCACCCACATTCCCGTCAATCGCACTTCCTTCACGTCTGCGCCTCTCGTCCGAGTCGTTTCCCGACATACTAAATCCTCATCCAAACACTAACAGTGGGTGTAGTAACAGATGGCAGTAGTTATCGCATCCATCCGTGTAGGCGGGACTTCGCTCATTCATTCAATCGTCGACGAAACACCACATCTAATGTCGATCGGTTATCCACTAATTTAACACCGTCTCCTTTCATCCTCTCGACTAACCACTTTCAACGTTAGCGGCTGCTATTCTGACACCCCCTGCGCCTAAACTAACACCCTAATTAGGCTTAGCCTCGTCGCCTGCCTTGTTGCCTGGCAACGTTTGAAGTCGCGAAAATTACCGAATTAGGCAGTAGGTGATTGAGATCATGGTGTTGCGTGCTGCTGCTGCCGCCAACTTACCTCTGCTTCTACAACCTTACTGCTCTACAACCTCACTGCTCCTACTCTACGCTCTGCCATCATGGCGCCGCCTGCGCGATCCTCGCCCGCCGAATCCTCGCCCGCGCAATCCTCACCCACGCCATCTTCGCCTGCGCAATCTTCGCCTGCGCAACCCTCGCCTGCGCAATCCTCGCCCACGGCCACACTGCCACCACGGCACACTCTCAACCCGGCCGATCTCCGCGTGCTCTTGTGCCAAACACCGACAGCGACACGGACACGCCGCCGCCCTACCACCCCACAACCTTGAAAGGCCGACGCCAAAAATGCGGATTCGTTTCTCCCAGCCGTGCTACTGGACCTGGACACACACAATAAAGGACATGCTGAGGACGCGCTGGCACAAGCGCATCATGGAGAAGAAGCTGTCTGGAGGGGAGCAACTTGCGCGACATGATTAACGACGCGCTCAAAGATCACGAGCGCGCAACGGGACGTCTTCGCCAAGCGTTGTAATTGCGACCATTGCGAACCTATGCACGAGCTGAGTGAGCGAGACCTCGCGAGCCCTACAGTATCGCCCTCACCTGATCCCAAGCCTTTCTGCTCTCCTTGACCCATTACCTTTGCACCCCACCTGGAATCATCCCATCAGCCAAGAAGGCCTCGTCGCCGGGCTTCACGGCTCTCTTGTGTTAGAAGACGGCCGCGTCGCCGTTGCGGGCCACCTACTCATTCAGCATTAGACACATGGGGGAAGATTGCTGGCTCTAACTAATGGACATCTCATTAGTCTTACGACTTCTAGCGTCGCGGCCACCCACAAGACGGATCTTAACCTAGGGACCGGTCCATTATTAAATAAGAGGGAGAGAAGAACACGCCGCACGCACACACACACACAATAAGGCAGGCCGGAAATAATTAGTAGGCTGCGCGTAACTCTACCTCTAACTAGCTACGTAACTAGCTAGGTAACATACTAAGTAGTATACTAGTAGATATACTAGATATAGTAGTAACTACTTAGAGTAATAGTATTAGAAGTAATAGAGTAGGGTAATAGTATAAGGAGTAATATTCTAAGGCTTTTATTAATAGATTCTTCTAATTAATACTATAGACTTAATAATAATATATAAGTACTTAAAACTACTAAGGTAAAGTATCTTAATATATCTATTAGATATATATATAGTATATTCTATATTCTTAATAATAATAATAATAATATTATTACTATATAGAAGTAGCTATATATAAAGATAAGATTTTAGAGGTCTAATAAGTAGAAGAACTCTAGCTATAATAATATCTTCTAGAGTTAAGAGTTAGAGTATACTACTATATTATAGAAGCTAAATAATATAATACCTAGTAATCTACTAGCTATATATAATACTATAACTAAGGTAGAACCTAGTAGACTCTAACTAGAATCTAAAGAGAGCTATATATATAGATAAGAATATATAAAAGCCCTTAAAAGATAAAACCTTATAAACTAAGGTTTTATCTAATATCTATACTAAATATATTATTATTATTTATACTTAATTTAACTTCTTATAGTACTAAATCTTATACTACTATATCTTTCTAGTACTAAAATCTAGAAAGAGAAAATTTACTTTTTATAAAATCTTCTATAATAAGAATTCTTTTATATTCTTCTAATAGATATAGACCTACTAAGTAGGGTTAAAGATAGAAATCTAGAAAAAAGCTTAGTCTTTAGTAAAATCTTAATAGCTTTACTCTCTAGAGAAAGAGTTCTAAAAGTATAATTTCTAGCTAAGTATTTATAGTATAGCTACCTATTAAGTATTTTTCTTAGTAGTTTAGTATGCTAATATTATCTATAGTTAGTAGAAATAGTATAGTTTAGTATAAGTAGTCTATCTATTCTAATTTAATAAAAAGGTAGAAAAAGTAAGAAAATAGCTACTTCTATAGATATACTACTCCCCCGGCTACTTAGTTAGCATGGGCCTATACTATTTAGTATACTAAAGAGGCCTAGAGATAGTAGGAATAGCCTACTATAGTAGAAGTAGGCTATCTATCTATTTTTAGTAAAAAGGTAGAAAAAGTAAGAAGTTAGCTATTCCTATAGAACTACTACTCCCCCAGCTGCTTAGTCAGCATGGGCCTATACTATTTAGTATACTAAAGAGGCCTAGAGATAGTAGGAATAGCCTACTATAATTAAAGTAGGCTATATACTACTAGATTTCTACTTTCTTTCTAAAATATAAACCTAGGCTTTTTCTAGAGAAAAACTACTCCCCCGGCTACTTAGTTAGTAGGGGCCTATACTATTTAGTATACTAAAGAGGCCTAGAGATAGTAGGAATGGCCTACTATAGTAGAAGTAGGCTATCTATCTATTTTTAGTAAAAAGATAGAAAAAGTAAGAAGTTAGCTATTCCTATAGATATACTACTCCCCCGGCTGCTTAGTCAGCATGGGCCTATACTATTTAGTATACTAAAGAGGCCTAGAGATAGTAAGAATAGCCTACTATAATTAAAGTAGCCTATATACTCTCCCTTAAGAAAAAGGTAGAAAAAGTAGGAAGCTTATATTTTTCTAGTAAATACTACTCCCCCGGCTACTTAGTTAGTATAGGCCTATACTATTTAGTATACTAAAGAGGCCTAGAGATAGTAAGAATGGCCTACTATAATTATAGTAGGCTATATACTCTACCTTAAGAAAAAGATAGAAAAAGTAAGAAGCTTATATTTTCCTAGTAAATACTACTCCCCTAGCTACTTAGTCAGCATAGGCCTATACTATTTAGTATACTAAAGAGGCCTAGAGATAGTAGGAATAGCCTACTATAGTAGAAGTAGCCTATATACTCTCCCTAAAGAAAAAGGTAGAAAAAGTAAGAAGTTAACTATTCCTATAGATATACTACTCCCCCGGCTGCTTAGTTAGCATGGGCCTATACTATTTAGTATACTAAAGAGGCCTAGAGATAGTAGGAATGGCCTACTATAATTAAAGTAGGCTATATACTCTACCTTAAGAAAAAGATAGAAAAAGTAAGAAGCTTATATTTTCCTAGTAAATACTACTCCCCTAGCTACTTAGTCAGCATGGGCCTATACTATTTAGTATACTAAAGAGGCCTAGAGATAGTAGGAATAGCCTACTATAGTAGAAGTAGCCTATATACTCTCTCTAAAGAAAAAGGTAGAAAAAGTAAGAAGTTAACTATTCCTATAGATACACTACTCCCCCGGCTGCTTAGTCAGCATGGGCCTATACTATTTAGTATACTAAAGAGGCCTAGAGATAGTAGGAATGGCCTACTATAGTTAAAGTAGGCTATATACTCTCCCTAAAGAAAAAGATAGAAAAAGTAAGAAGCTTATATTTTCCTAGTAAATACTACTCCCCTAGCTACTTAGTCAGCATGGGCCTATACTATTTAGTATACTAAAGAGGCCTAGAGATAGTAGGAATAGCCTACTATAGTAGAAGTAGCCTATATACTCTCTCTAAAGAAAAAGGTAGAAAAAGTAAGAAGTTAACTATTCCTATAGATACACTACTCCCCCGGCTGCTTAGTCAGCATGGGCCTATACTATTTAGTATACTAAAGAGGCCTAGAGATAGTAGGAATGGCCTACTATAATTGAAGTAGGCTATATACTCTACCTTAAGAAAAAGATAGAAAAAGTAAGAAGCTTATATTTTCCTAGTAAATACTACTCCCCTAGCTACTTAGTCAGCATGGGCCTATACTATTTAGTATACTAAAGAGGCCTAGAGATAGTAGGAATAGCCTACTATAGTAGAAGTAGCCTATATACTCTCCCTAAAGAAAAAGGTAGAAAAAGTAAGAAGTTAGCTATTCCTATAGATACACTACTCCCCCGGCTGCTTAGTCAGCATGGGCCTATACTATTTAGTATACTAAAGAGGCCTAGAGATAGTAGGAATGGCCTACTATAATTAAAGTAGGCTATATACTACTAGATTTCTACTTTCTTTCTAAAAAGTAAACCTAGGCTTTTCCTAGAGAAAAACTACTCCCCCGGCTGCTTAGTCAGCATGGGCCTATACTGTTTAGTATACTAAAGAGGCCTAGAGATAGTAGGAATGGCCTACTATAATTAAAGTAGGCTATATACTACTAGATTTCTACTTTCTTTCTAAAAAGTAAACCTAGGCTTTTCCTAGATAAAAACTACTCCCCCGGCTGCTTAGTCAGCATGGGCCTATACTATTTAGTATACTAAAGAGGCCTAGAGATAGTAGGAATAGCCTACTATAGTAGAAGTAGGCTATCTATCTATTTTTAGTAAAAAGGTAGAAAAAGTAAGAAGTTAGCTATTCCTATAGAACTACTACTCCCCTAGCTACTTAGTTAGCATGGGCCTATACTGTTTAGTATACTAAAGAGGCCTAGAGATAGTAGGAATAGCCTACTATAATTAAAGTAGCCTATCTATCTATTTTTAGTATAAAGATAGAAAAAGTAAGAAGTTAGCTATTCCTATAGATATACTACTCCCCTAGCTGCTTAGTTAGCATGGGCCTATACTATTTAGTATACTAAAGAGGCCTAGAGATAGTAGGAATGGCCTACTATAATCGAAGTAGGCTATATACTCTACCTTAAGAAAAAGATAGAAAAAGTAAGAAGCTTATATTTTCCTAGTAAATACTACTCCCCTAGCTACTTAGTTAGCATGGGCCTATACTATTTAGTATACTAAAGAGGCCTAGAGATAGTAGGAATAGCCTACTATAGTAGAAGTAGCCTATATACTCTCCCTAAAGAAAAAGGTAGAAAAAGTAAGAAGTTAGCTATTCCTATAGATACACTACTCCCCCGGCTACTTAGTCAGCATGGGCCTATACTATTTAGTATACTAAAGAGGCCTAGAGATAGTAGGAATGGCCTACTATAATTAAAGTAGGCTATATACTACTAGATTTCTACTTTCTTTCTAAAAAGTAAACCTAGGCTTTTCCTAGAGAAAAACTACTCCCCCGGCTGCTTAGTCGGCATGGGCCTATACTATTTAGTATACTAAAGAGGCCTAGAGATAGTAGGAATGGCCTACTATAGTAGAAGTAGGCTATCTATCTATTTTTAGTAAAAAGATAGAAAAAGTAAGAAGTTAGCTATTCCTATAGATATACTACTCCCCCGGCTGCTTAGTCAGCATGGGCCTATACTATTTAGTATACTAAAGAGGCCTAGAGATAGTAGGAATGGCCTACTATAATCGAAGTAGGCTATATACTCTACCTTAAGAAAAAGATAGAAAAAGTAAGAAGCTTATATTTTCCTAGTAAATACTACTCCCCTAGCTACTTAGTCAGCATGGGCCTATACTATTTAGTATACTAAAGAGGCCTAGAGATAGTAGGAATAGCCTACTATAGTAGAAGTAGCCTATATACTCTCCCTAAAGAAAAAGGTAGAAAAAGTAAGAAGTTAGCTATTCCTATAGATACACTACTCCCCCGGCTGCTTAGTCAGCATGGGCCTATACTATTTAGTATACTAAAGAGGCCTAGAGATAGTAGGAATGGCCTACTATAATTAAAGTAGGCTATATACTACTAGATTTCTACTTTCTTTCTAAAAAGTAAACCTAGGCTTTTCCTAGAGAAAACCTACTCCCCCGGCTGCTTAGTCAGCATGGGCCTATACTATTCAGTATACTAAAGAGGCCTAGAGATAGTAGGAATAGCCTACTATAGTAGAAGTAGGCTATCTATCTATTTTTAGTAAAAAGGTAGAAAAAGTAAGAAGTTAGCTATTCCTATAGAACTACTACTCCCCCGGCTGCTTAGTCAGCATGGGCCTATACTGTTTAGTATACTAAAGAGGCCTAGAGATAGTAGGAATAGCCTACTATAATTAAAGTAGCCTATCTATCTATTTTTAGTATAAAGATAGAAAAAGTAAGAAGTTAGCTATTCCTATAGATATACTACTCCCCCGGCTGCTTAGTCAGCATGGGCCTATACTATTTAGTATACTAAAGAGGCCTAGAGATAGTAGGAATGGCCTACTATAATTAAAGTAGGCTATATACTACTAGATTTCTACTTTCTTTCTAAAAAGTAAACCTAGGCTTTTCCTAGAGAAAAACTACTCCCCCGGCTACTTAGTCGGCATGGGCCTATACTGTTTAGTATACTAAAGAGGCCTAGAGATAGTAGGAATGGCCTACTATAATTAAAGTAGGCTATATACTACTAGATTTCTACTTTCTTTCTAAAAAGTAAACCTAGGCTTTTCCTAGAGAAAAACTACTCCCCCGGCTACTTAGTCGGCATGGGCCTATACTGTTTAGTATACTAAAGAGGCCTAGAGATAGTAGGAATGGCCTACTATAGTAGAAGTAGGCTATCTATCTATTTTTAGTAAAAAGGTAGAAAAAGTAAGAAGTTAGCTATTCCTATAGATATACTACTCCCCCGGCTGCTTAGTTAGCATGGGCCTATACTATTTAGTATACTAAAGAGGCCTAGAGATAGTAGGAATGGCCTACTATAATTAAAGTAGGCTATATACTACTAGATTTCTACTTTCTTTCTAAAAAGTAAACCTAGGCTTTTCCTAGAGAAAAACTACTCCCCCGGCTGCTTAGTCAGCATGGGCCTATACTATTTAGTATACTAAAGAGGCCTAAAGATAGTAGGAATGGCCTACTATAATTAAAGTAGGCTATATACTACTAGATTTCTACTTTCTTTCTAAAAAGTAAATCTAGGCTTTTCCTAGATAAAAACTACTCCCCCGGCTACTTAGTTAGCATAGGCCTATACTGTTTAGTATACTAAAGAGGCCTAGAGATAGTAGGAATGGCCTACTATAATTAAAGTAGGCTATATACTACTAGATTTCTACTTTCTTTCTAAAAAGTAAACCTAGGCTTTTCCTAGACAAAAACTACTCCCCCAGCTACTTAGTTAGCATGGGCCTATACTGTTTAGTATACTAAAGAGGCCTAGAGATAGTAGGAATGGCCTACTATAATTAAAGTAGGCTATATACTACTAGATTTCTACTTTCTTTCTAAAAAGTAAACCTAGGCTTTTCCTAGAGAAAACCTACTCCCCCGGCTACTTAGTCAGCATGGGCCTATACTGTTTAGTATACTAAAGAGGCCTAGAGATAGTAGGAATGGCCTACTATAATTAAAGTAGGCTATATACTACTAGATTTCTACTTTCTTTCTAAAAAGTAAACCTAGGCTTTTCCTAGAGAAAAACTACTCCCCCGGCTGCTTAGTCAGCATGGGCCTATACTATTTAGTATACTAAAGAGGCCTAAAGATAGTAGGAATGGCCTACTATAGTAGAAGTAGGCTATCTATCTATTTTTAGTAAAAAGGTAGAAAAAGTAAGAAGTTAGCTATTCCTATAGAACTACTACTCCCCCGGCTGCTTAGTCAGCATGGGCCTATACTGTTTAGTATACTGAAGAGGCCTAGAGATAGTAGGAATAGCCTACTATAATTAAAGTAGCCTATCTATCTATTTTTAGTATAAAGATAGAAAAAGTAAGAAGTTAGCTATTCCTATAGATATACTACTCCCCCGGCTGCTTAGTCAGCATGGGCCTATACTATTTAGTATACTAAAGAGGCCTAGAGATAGTAGGAATGGCCTACTATAATTAAAGTAGGCTATATACTACTAGATTTCTACTTTCTTTCTAAAAAGTAAACCTAGGCTTTTCCTAGAGAAAAACTACTCCCCCGGCTACTTAGTCGGCATGGGCCTATACTGTTTAGTATACTAAAGAGGCCTAGAGATAGTAGGAATGGCCTACTATAGTAGAAGTAGGCTATCTATCTATTTTTAGTAAAAAGATAGAAAAAGTAAGAAGTTAGCTATTCCTATAGATATACTACTCCCCCGGCTGCTTAGTCAGCATGGGCCTATACTATTTAGTATACTAAAGAGGCCTAGAGATAGTAGGAATGGCCTACTATAATCGAAGTAGGCTATATACTCTACCTTAAGAAAAAGATAGAAAAAGTAAGAAGCTTATATTTTCCTAGTAAATACTACTCCCCTAGCTACTTAGTCAGCATGGGCCTATACTATTTAGTATACTAAAGAGGCCTAGAGATAGTAGGAATAGCCTACTATAGTAGAAGTAGCCTATATACTCTCCCTAAAGAAAAAGGTAGAAAAAGTAAGAAGTTAGCTATTCCTATAGATACACTACTCCCCCGGCTGCTTAGTTAGCATGGGCCTATACTATTTAGTATACTAAAGAGGCCTAGAGATAGTAGGAATAGCCTACTATAGTATAGGTAGTCTATCTATTCTAATTTAATAAAAATGTAGAAAAAGTAAGAAAATAGCTACTTCTAGAGAAATACTACTCCCCTAGCTACTTAGTTAGCATGGGACTATACTATTTAGTATACTAAAGAGGCCTAGAGATAGTAGGAATGGCCTACTATAGTAGAAGTAGGCTATCTATCTATTTTTAGTAAAAAGATAGAAAAAGTAAGAAGTTAGCTATTCCTATAGATATACTACTCCCCCGGCTGCTTAGTCAGCATGGGCCTATACTATTTAGTATACTAAAGAGGCCTAGAGATAGTAGGAATGGCCTACTATAATTAAAGTAGGCTATATACTACTAAATTTCTACTTTCTTTCTAAAAAGTAAACCTAGGCTTTTCCTAGACAAAAACTACTCCCCCGGCTACTTAGTTAGCATGGGCCTATACTGTTTAGTATACTAAAGAGGCCTAGAGATAGTAGGAATGGCCTACTATAATTAAAGTAGGCTATATACTACTAGATTTCTACTTTCTTTCTAAAAAGTAAACCTAGGCTTTTCCTAGAGAAAACCTACTCCCCCGGCTGCTTAGTCAGCATGGGCCTATACTATTCAGTATACTAAAGAGGCCTAGAGATAGTAGGAATAGCCTACTATAGTAGAAGTAGGCTATCTATCTATTTTTAGTAAAAAGGTAGAAAAAGTAAGAAGTTAGCTATTCCTATAGAACTACTACTCCCCCGGCTGCTTAGTCAGCATGGGCCTATACTGTTTAGTATACTAAAGAGGCCTAGAGATAGTAGGAATAGCCTACTATAATTAAAGTAGCCTATCTATCTATTTTTAGTATAAAGATAGAAAAAGTAAGAAGTTAGCTATTCCTATAGATATACTACTCCCCCGGCTGCTTAGTCAGCATGGGCCTATACTATTTAGTATACTAAAGAGGCCTAGAGATAGTAGGAATAGCCTACTATAATAGAAGTAGGCTATATACTCTACCTTAAGAAAAAGATAGAAAAAGTAAGAAGCTTATATTTTCCTAGTAAATACTACTCCCCTAGCTACTTAGTCAGCATGGGCCTATACTATTTAGTATACTAAAGAGGCCTAGAGATAGTAGGAATAGCCTACTATAGTAGAAGTAGCCTATATACTCTCCCTAAAGAAAAAGGTAGAAAAAGTAAGAAGTTAGCTATTCCTATAGATACACTACTCCCCCGGCTGCTTAGTCAGCATGGGCCTATACTATTTAGTATACTAAAGAGGCCTAGAGATAGTAGGAATGGCCTACTATAATTAAAGTAGGCTATATACTACTAGATTTCTACTTTCTTTCTAAAAAGTAAACCTAGGCTTTTCCTAGAGAAAAACTACTCCCCCGGCTACTTAGTCGGCATGGGCCTATACTATTTAGTATACTAAAGAGGCCTAGAGATAGTAGGAATGGCCTACTATAGTAGAAGTAGGCTATCTATCTATTTTTAGTAAAAAGATAGAAAAAGTAAGAAGTTAGCTATTCCTATAGATATACTACTCCCCCGGCTGCTTAGTCAGCATGGGCCTATACTATTTAGTATACTAAAGAGGCCTAGAGATAGTAGGAATGGCCTACTATAATCGAAGTAGGCTATATACTCTACCTTAAGAAAAAGATAGAAAAAGTAAGAAGCTTATATTTTCCTAGTAAATACTACTCCCCTAGCTACTTAGTCAGCATGGGCCTATACTATTTAGTATACTAAAGAGGCCTAGAGATAGTAGGAATAGCCTACTATAGTAGAAGTAGCCTATATACTCTCCCTAAAGAAAAAGGTAGAAAAAGTAAGAAGTTAGCTATTCCTATAGATACACTACTCCCCCGGCTACTTAGTTAGCATGGGCCTATACTATTTAGTATACTAAAGAGGCCTAGAGATAGTAGGAATAGCCTACTATAGTAGAAGTAGGCTATCTATCTATTTTTAGTAAAAAGGTAGAAAAAGTAAGAAGTTAGCTATTCCTATAGAACTACTACTCCCCCGGCTGCTTAGTCAGCATGGGCCTATACTATTTAGTATACTAAAGAGGCCTAGAGATAGTAGGAATAGCCTACTATAATTAAAGTAGCCTATCTATCTATTTTTAGTATAAAGATAGAAAAAGTAAGAAGTTAGCTATTCCTATAGATATACTACTCCCCCGGCTGCTTAGTCAGCATGGGCCTATACTATTTAGTATACTAAAGAGGCCTAGAGATAGTAAGAATAGCCTACTATAATTAAAGTAGGCTATATAC
>JBBPBF010000064.1:0-94069 GCA_038051015.1 Phyllosticta paracitricarpa
CGTAATAGCTATTACAATACTAGCTAATACTTCTATATCTTTCTAAGTATATATCTACTAAGCTATAGCTAGGCTCCTAGACTCTATCTATATTATCTACCTAGATAATATTCTTATATACTCCTAAAATAAAGTAGACTATATATAGTATATAAAGTAAATCTTATAATAACTATAAGAATAGAAACTATATACTAAAATCTTAAAGTATATATTCTATATAAAACGCGTTAAGTTTCTAGGATTTATAATCACCCCTAATAGCATCTAAATAGATACTAAGAGAGTCTAGACTATTAAAGAATAGCTAGAACTATAAAGCTATAAGGATATCTAAGTATTCCTAGGCTTTACTAACTTCTATTACTAGTTTATCTAGAACTACTCTATACTAACCTAACCCCTATATAAACTCCTATAGGAGGCTAGTTAGGCCCTAGCTAGTATCTTATTAGATACTATAGAAGTAAAGAAGAAAAAGACTAGAAAGGGGCCTATAAGGTAGTACTAATCCTAGTACTAGCTAGAGGCTACCTAGATAGCCTTTAAGTAGCTATAAGTAGCCTTCCTAGAAGGTCTCCTACTATAGTACTATAATCTAAAGCACCTACTAACTCTAATTATAGATATATCTAACTATATATATATAGGAATACTTCTATAGCTAGCTATTAGTAGTAATAGAGCTACCTATTAGCACCTAATTACCTACTACTTATATAAATTTATTACTATAGAGGTATAGTATAATACCTATAATAAAGAATTACTTATAATTATAGAGTACTTTAAGATATAGTAGTACTACCTAGTATATATACCTACCCTAATATAAGTCCTTATAGATTATAATAACCTCTACTATTTTATAGATACTAAATACCTAACTATAAGGTAGGCTAGGTATATAGAGTTATTAGTAGAATTTAACTTTAAGATTAGCTATAAACCTAGCTTAAGTAACTCTACTAATAGTTTATCCTACTACTCTAACTATATAAGGGGCTTTAAAGAAGTAGATAAATAGCTAGTATTAGATATACTATTACCTACTCTATAATAGAAGCTCTAAGTAAAAGACCTTAAGGAGTTACTAGGTACTTCTATACCCCTAGTTACTAGCTAGATAGATATATTATAGCACCTACTTAAAGTAGAGGTACTAGTAAAGCTACCCTTAAAATAAGTCTAATAATATAAGTAATACCCCCTTATAGTATTCTTACTTACTAGTATTAGCTTAGTACTAAGTCTAACACCTTACTAAGAAGTAGTAGTAGCTACTCTTAGTAAAATAGTATATACTAACCCCCCTAAGTCTCTCCTCTAGCTACTTCTAGATAGCTAGAGGAAGGACCCTCTATCTTAGAAGGTCTATATAGATAGTATAATAGGGGTAGATAGTACTAGAGAGGGGTATTCTATAGACCCCTAGGGTCTTATCTACTAGAATAGTAAAGTATAGGTGCCTAATAGTACCCTACTATATAGTAAGATCTTTATATAGAATTATAATAACCTAGTAGGTAGATACTTTAGTATTAAATATATAATAGAGGTTATTAGCTATAAATACTAGTAGCTAATACTAGCTAAAGATATAACCGCGTATATAGGAGACTATAATACCTACTAGTAAAATAAGCTATAGTAGTATAAGCTATATAGACTCCTTAAACTAGTCTAAAGACCTATAATACCCTAGTAATATTTTATAATAGATTTTATTATAGACCTTCTAGCCTCCTAGGACCTATTAGAATATAAATATAATACTATTCTAGTTCTAGTAGATAGGTTTATAAAATATATATAGTATTTTCCTATATAAATAACTATAAGTATAGATAGCTTAGGTACTCTTATCTAGTATAAGGTTATTATAGTAACTAGGTACCTAATTAATATCATCTTAGACTAGGATAGCCTCTTTATAAGTAACTACTAGAGTATATTCTACTACTACTTCAGGATTATCTAAAAGTTAAGCATAGCATTCTACCTATAGGCTAATAGGTAGACTAAGTACTAAAACTAGAAGCTAGAGGTATTATAGCCTGCCCCCTAGATAATAGACTAGCCTAATATGCTTCCTAATAAACTAACTTAGTAGAACTAATAGATAAACTAACTTAGCCCGCCTAAGTAGTAAACTATCTAACTACCTAGATATAAGCTATAATGACTAACGTATTATATAAGGGTTATATAAAATAGTTACTACTCTAGATAAATCCTTTAACTATATATACTACTTTAGATATATATATAGAGTAGTAGCCTATAGTATAAGGCTAGATAGGGGTTAGGTTATAGATGAAGGTAATCCTATTATTATCTAACTAAGGCATATAAAAGGTAGTATAGCCTAGGGTAGATTAAGGAGTATTCTTAGAATTATATATAATTAAGCGCTTCTTAGCGGATCTACTTTAGCTATACCCCCTACTTATAAGTTATTTTACTACTATATAATATAATTCTAAGAATCCTTTTCTTTATTAGAGGAATTATATAACCTAGGAAGGTCTCCTAATATCTAACCTACTATTAAGTAATAGTAGAGTAATACTTACTACATATATAACTATCTCTAGCTAATTTTTCTAGTCCTAAGTCCTTATTTTTTAGGGTAATAGTAGTATCCCTAAATTAGAAGGGAGCCCCTATATATATAGTAGATTATTAACTATATAAGGTTATAAGATAGTGTATAAAGAATTTAGGTTAAGTAAGAAGTTCTTCCTAACTATATCCTACTAAAGAACCATTTTTTCTTAAGTAGAAGGTTATACCTAAGTATATAATAATATAGCCTTTTAGGCTACTAAACCTAGAGTAGACGCTCTACTATTACCTAATCTATTTTTAAGACTAGATATTTATACTAGTATAAACCCGTCTAAAGCTTAGGGAACTATATTAACCTTACCTAAAATAGATAAAGAGTATTTTAATACTCTTATCTAGGAATAGCTCTACTTAGATAATATTACTATTACCCTTAGTTAAGTACTTATAGAGTACTTAGGGGATCCTAATACTATACTTAATACTAGTATATAATAGGTATAGGATTATACCCCCTAGGCTACTTAGGTAGAGAAAGAGTACCTTATTTAGGTAAGGAATTTATATAACTAAGGACACCTTAATTAAGAACTACTAGTATATATAATAGTATATAGAGGTATTAGCTAAAACTCTTAGCCTATATAAGAATACTCCCTTTCTACTTCCCCCTAATATAGTCTCTCTACCTCCTAATAATTAATCTAGGAGGTAAGAACTAATAACTAATACTACTTATATAGTTACCTTAAGTAGTATTAGAAGAACTAAGTAATTAGCCTATTTCCTAGACCTACCTCTCCTAATAGATAGAAAGGACCCTAAGTACCGCTTCTAGTTAATATAGATAAAGGCTAAGATTTCACATAATAGTAACTACTTTAAAGGCTAAACTATAATAGAAAAGGAGACTACTATTATATAGTATATCTTTAGTTATATAAGTAGTAATGCTATAGACTATTTATATTCTTTTCTTAATTCTTAGAAAAAGAATAGGGAAGTAATATATAATAATAATGTCTATAAACTATTAAATTCTATCTTTAAGAATCTATATAAGAGAAAGGAAGCTTAGAACACTCTCTAGAAGCTCTCCTTTAAAATTAGTAATAATTTTAAGGCATACTAGGCCTACTTCTCTTACCTAGTATTAGATATAGATGTTCCCTAGGCCTAGTAGAAAGAGGATTTCTATATATCCCTTAATCCCTCTTTCTAGACGTAGATAATTATATATAAAGAAGACCTAAAGATTACTTTCTATAACTATGTTAATAAGGGTCTATTAGTCACTTATATAATGAAAACTTATTAATAAAACCTAGACCTATAGAAGGAACTATAAGTAAAGAAATATAATATAGAATAGTAGAAGTAATTATCTACTATAATAATAGTAGACTAAATAACATCTATACTTAAGGACTAGATAATAAGCTATAGTAAACCCTTAGAAGGGAGTTTAGACCTCTTCTATATTTACTACTATAAGTATAGTTAGTATAGGCATTTAGCTAAGGACTATCTAAGTAAAGTTAAGGTTAAAGAGGTTAACTTAATTAAGCTTAAAGACCCACCATATAATAGTAGTAAGTTAGATAATAATCTTATATCTAGTATGTAGCTTAGTATAGTATATATTACTAGCTAACCTAGCTTAGACCTATGGGAAATTATTAGAGGACCTAGGTTTACTATATATATTAAGGTATATATAAAAAGAGTAGTAATAAATATAACTATACTAGCTAATTTAGGCGTAAGTATAATATACCTTATCTACCCTTAAGTAGTTACCTTTCTTTAATAGAGAGGTATCTAAAGATAGAAGATTACTAGTAGAAAGGATTATAAGTCATTAAGTATTATTACATAAGGATACTATTAAGTTAATAAGTTTACAGTATTTAGAAGAGAATAGATCTAGGAAGAAGAAGAAACACATACTAAGAGTACCTAACCTACCTAAATTAATAAATAGCTAAAACCCTATATATAAGTATTAGTAGCTACTTATAAATAATAAAATCTATAGTAATAAAGACTACTTTAAAAGAGGTACTACTATAGATACTAAGGAAGCTATTATAAGTTATATCCTCTCTAGGATATAGGGTAAGGTAGTATAGTATCTAGTACTATTTTTACATACTTATATAAAGATAGATAATTTAGTTCTTAATACTAACTTATATTACTAGCTAGAGTAAGTATTTAAAAATCTACACTAGTAAAAGAATATAAAGAAGAAGCTAAAGGACCTTCATTATTAAATTCCTATAGACCTTTAGAAGTTTTAGTTAGAGTTTATATACCTAGCCTTAGAGGCTAATCTTCTATATAAATAATAGAAAGAGGATTTTCACTCTTTATTAGATCCCCTACTATAAACTTATTTAGTAGGAATTAAATAAGATAACTCCATCTTATTTAAAGAATACCTTTAAAAGGTGTACCCTATTATATAAAGTATAATTAAGTATTAAAATAGTAGAAACATATCTTTATTATCCTAGGAAGACTACTTAAAGAAATAATAATAGGAATAAGTAGGTAAATCTATTCCTTTAATAGGTAGAAGTTTAAGAGAGTAGCCTTTTTTAAGATTATTATAGAGATCTACTCCTTATATAATAATGGAAAATCTAATATATAAAGGAAAAGTAGAACTCTAAGGTAATATTAGACCCTACTATTAATATAGAAAATTTAGATATCTTATCTAATAGTGCCTAGAAACTAAAGTAAAGATAGTAGATACTATAATAGAAGAAGAAGAAGAAGAATATATAATATTAGAGCTATACTCTTCTTTATTAGAAAATAATAAGTCTTAGGGGAAGTCTCCTCCCTAGGACTTAAGCTTAGAGCTCTATAAATTACTAGTTTATAGGTAAATATTTATAACCTTATTAGAGGACACCTATTTACTATATAAACTATAATTATAGCTAGTAATTATGCTATACCTATTTATACCCTAGTTAATATAGGTATAAATAGATCTAGCTTTCTCTACCCCTAACTCCTCCTATAACTTAGGGAATTAGGGATTAAGAAAAGAAAGATTACTAGTAGGAACCTTAAAGTCTCTAGGTTTAACTAACACATAAATAAGAAACTTAATTTTACTTATTAATTATAATTTCACTTTTAATATTAGTTAGTTATAATATACACCTTTATACTAGATATTAGGCACTATAATATTATTCTAGGCTAGTAGTTCCTTACATATTATTATATTCTCCTAGACTACTATAACTAATAACTTATTTAGTTAGATCCTCTAGACTAAATTTCTTTTTTAAATCTTTTAACCATTCTAAAATTATCCGCATAAAGTAAAGATCTATAGAGAAACTATTTAGTTTCTTTAATATATATCTCTAATAATATTAAAGCTAATAATTAAGAAGCCTTTTTTACCTCTCTTATAGAAATTAACCTACCTATAAAAACACTAATAGAAGTAGTAGACCTCTATTCTATTATACTTAATAATATTAATAAAGCTAATAAAGATGAAGCTTTTAATAAATACCTTAATAATTATTTACCCTCTAAGTATAAAGACTACTATGATATCTTTTTAAAATAAGAATCTAATTAGCTACTACCCTATTATATAGGAGTTAGTCATTAAATTTCTCTTATATATAAGGGTTCTCCACGCCTATTAATAAGTCTCCTCTATAGAATATCCCTAGAATAGCTAGCTATAGTAAAGGAATATATCTAAGAGAATTTAAAGAAAGGATTTATTACTAAGAGCTATATACCCTATACCTCTCTAGTATTAGTAGTAAAAAAACCTAGAGGTAGTTAGTAAATTTATATTAACTACTAATAGTTAAATAATTAGATAAAGAAGGACTCCTATCCTTTACCTCTTATCTTAGAACTCTTATAGAGAGTAGGTAAGGGAAAGGTCTACATAAAATTAGACATTTAATAAGCTTTCTATTAAATCTACCTTTAAAAATAGTCTAAAGAATACACTACCTTCTATATAAGATATAGGTTATTTAAATACTATATTTTACCTTTTAGGCTAAGTAATAGGCCTACTACTTTTTAATATTTTATTAACTAAGTTCTCTTTAACTATTTAGATAATTTCATTATTACTTTTATAGATAATATTCTTATTATTTCTAAAAACCCGTATAAATATACTAAACACGTTATTAAAGTTCTATAATAATTATATAAAGTAGGACTATAAGCTAATATAAAAAAGAGTAAGTTCTTAACTACTTATATAAAATTTCTAGGATACATCATCTCTACTAAGGGTATATTAATGGACCTATAAAAAATTAAACCTATTTATACCTAGTAATTACCTATAACCCTTTAATCTCTTTAGTCTTTCTTAGGATTCTATAACTTCTATTAGAGATTCCTTCCTAACTATAGATAAATTAGCCGGCTACTAGAGAAACTATATTTAAAAGTAAAGTAGTAATAACTTAGGCTAGTTAAGGAAGAATCTTTTAGAAACCTTAAGAAGCTAATATATAGTAAATTACTACTAGTAAACTATAATTTAACTTTAGATACTTACATAGAAATAGATATAAGTAATAGAGTAGTTATAGGAGTTCTCTTATAATATTAAGATAATTATGAATAGAAACTAGTATCCTTTTATTCTAAGGTAATGTTAGATACTAAACTCTACTATAGAATACCTAATAAAGAACTTCTAGCTATTATATAAGGACTAGAGGAATAGAGATCTATACTTATAGGCCTTTATAAACCTTTTCTTATAATTATAGACTATTAAGTATTAGAATACTTTACTTCTAAGTGCTAATTATCCGCATGATAAGTAAGATAGGCTAAATAACTTACTAAGTACTAAGTCTAGTTTACCTACTAACTAGGAAAGGAGAATATTATTATAGATATTCTTATAAGAAAGTAAGAGTAACTTAAGACTTAAAAAGAAAAGGTAAAGGCTATATAAGAGTAGTATCTTATTCCTATATCCTAGGTAGTCCTACTAGTAATAATAGAGCTAGAAATTTCTCTACTAATAATTCTTATTAATAAACTCCTCCGCGTAAATAGAGAAAACCTAGATCTTAAACTATAGAGAGAAATAGCTTATCTTTAACTAGAAAATAAATTATATTAGAAATTATAGGATAGACTACTTCTTTACTATAGTGTATTAGTTATTCCTAACTAGGATAACCTTTATGTAAGAATAATTAAAGTAATATATACTACTTATATTACTACCTATCCTAGAATTAATAAAATATAAAGGCTATTATAGTAATACTATTACTAGCCTAGCTAGACTTACATAATTAAGAGATATAGCTAAAACTATTATATCTATTACTAGAACTATAAATTTACTAATAAGACACCTAGCCTTCTATATCCCCTACTAATTCCTAACTAACCCTAGTAATACCTAGCTATAGATTTTAAGGAGATACTATAAGACTAAAAGGGATTTAATTATATCCTTATTATTATAGACTAGTTATCCTAAAGAACCTTTAGTTTACCTTATATAAAGAAAATTAATACTAAAGGAGTATCTTAACTTTTTTATAATTATGTCTACTATATTTTTAGAAATCCTAAAAGTATACTATTAGATTAAGGTTCTTAGTTTATTTTAGCCTTCATATAGGAGTTATATAAGTTAACTAGTATTAAATAACACTTTAATTTAGCCTATTACTCTTAGATAAATAGAATTACTAAGATAGTTAATTAGGTTCTTATATACTAACTATAACCCTTTATTAATTACTACTAAAATAACTAGTCTAACCTTCTACTATTAATAGACCTAGCTTAGGCTACCCTTCTATATAAGGCTATAGGTCTTATACTAGCTAAAATAGATCTTAGCTTCCTACTATATATATATTATAACTAGACTACTTATATAATAATAACTACTTTACTAGAAGGCAGAGCATAGTCTATAGCTTAGTCTCTCTAAAAAAGAAGATAAGAGGCCTATAAGTACGCCTATAAATTAATTTAATAGTTATAAGAAAAGAACTACTAATAAGCTAATAAATACTATTATATACCTAACTTTAACATTAGAGACTTTATTTATATTAAGAAGACTAGCTAGATAATAGACTAGCTAAATCTAAAATTAGACGCTCCTAATATAGGACTATTTAAGGTTACTAGAATAAAAGGTTATTTATATAAATTAGATCTTCTAAAAAGTATAAAGGTTATAAACCTTTTCTATACTAATTACCTATATAAAGTAGCTATAGACCTATTACTATAATAGAGATGTATAGAACTAGAACCTAAGATTATTAATAACTAGTAAGAATAGGAAGTTAACTTTATCTATATAAGTAAGGTTACTTATAGAACTTTAAAGTATTAGGTTTAATAGGTAGGATATAATTAAGATAATAAGTAGTATATAGTAAGTTCTTTTATTAGGGCCCCCTAAAAAGTAGAGGACTTCTATACTACTAATCCTTCTACCCCTAGACTACTAAAGAACCTAGAAAAGTAGAAAAGAGCCTTCCTCTAGTAAGAATTATAGGAAGAAATATAATCTAATAACTAACCTACCTATCCCTTAGTAAAAAGAATCCTCTAATGCTATAGTAAATAAAGCTTACCTATATAAACTAATTTATCCTTATCTATCTTATATTCCTATTTTAATTTTATTCCTTATCCTTTACCCTTCTACTCCTCTTTCTCCTCTTTCTTAGTAGGAACTAGTACTAACTTCTTAAGTTTAGGCCTTATAAGACCTTTAAAAGTCTCCTAGAGAAAGTTATTAACCTAGTTATCTATTATATAGTGAAGAGTAAGGTACTCCCTAGGCTATATCTCATCCTTATACTTTTTATATTAATTTAGAGGATAAGTACCTATAAGATTACTTATAGTATAGTTAAGATTACTAGTACCTTAGATATAGTTTATATAATAACCCTATAAGAACCCTAGTAACTTATAGTAACTATAGAAGATATAAGTAGAGAGGTTATCCTAATACTTAGTATAGCTAGTAGCTTAATTAATACCTATATACTAGATTAGATAAGTATTATATAAAGAGCTATAAGATTCTATAGAGATAATATTAAAATAATCCTTAGAAACTAGGATAATAGTATAATAAGCTAGGTTACTAAGGCCTAATATATATATTATATATTAGTTAGCTTCCTTACCTCTAAGTAACTTCTATAACTTATTAGCTATTATATAAGAATAATAAGTAGCTAGATATACCTTAGTAAGTTTTTTAAAGGTCTTATATAGGATAAAAATTATAATCTTATTAGAAGCATCTACCTCTAAGTCCTAATCTAAAGGTTCTACTAGTAATTCTATAGGTAAAGTAGCTAGGTAAATAATGCTACTATTATTACCTTCATATAAAGGTATACTTAATAGGTTATTAATATGACTACTAGAATATATATATAAGGGTAAAGTAGGTATATTAGCTTATATAACATTTACGTAAGGATTTATAGGTAGAATAGTAATATATGCTAGCTCTTAGAAGCTAGGTACTATACCTAGACTAGTTAGCTTTACTTTACCTTTTTAAAACTCTAGATATATAAATAATTAGCTAATTACGCGTAATATATCACGTAATAATCCTAAGTAGCCTTAGTATCCTCTTAAGGCATCATATTACCTTTAAGGTGCTTTAAGTAATAAGGTTAATTAGATACTATCATGTAATAATTAGTTAGGTATTTTAAACTTACTATAAACGCGAGGACTTACTATTATTACTTAGATAAGAGAGGAGAAGATGTAATAATAGGGGGTAAGATTTATTATATTATAGGAAGGGTTATAGTAAAGAAGGTTAGTTATTATAGAAAGGGTTATAGTAAAGAAGGTTAGTTAAACTATAACCCTAATAATAAGATATACCTAGTAGTTCTATACTTTACACCCTTACTAAGATAATACTAGTTAGTTATCTATATAAGTACCTAATAAGCTAACTTAGGCTTCCTATTAGGAGGGGAATGTTATAATAGTTATTATGTAGTAATAACTATTAGATACTAGTAATATAAGCATATTATAACTATACTATCATGTAATTACTTAATAAGCTAAAGCTAATTATAAGTAAGCTATATAAACTAACTAAGCTATATAAGCTAGTAGTACTAATAGATAATAAATACTACTAAGGATATATAGCCTACTTAATAGCTAATAAGACTTCGCGTGATAATAAGAAGATTAATTTTTTATCTATTATAATAACATAAGTAAAATAGTAATTCGCGTAGTAAAGAGAGAGTTTAGTTCTCATTTTACTTCTTATATAAATATATATAGAAGATAGTAGAGTATATAGCATCTTCTATATTTATAATAATTAATAAGACTTTACTTAACTTTATCTCTTCTCTACTTAACTTTAATTAAGTTCTTTTAATTTTATACACGTCTAACTAAGTAGATAGCCTTTAGGTAAAAGCCTATATATTAGCCGCTTAATAATTTATAATATATACCCTCTCCCCCTTATCTCTAAATTACTATAGTATATAGGAAAGGGTAAGGTATTTATAAAGCTTAATATCTAATAAGCATTCTATTAAATCTAAATAGATAAAGTATCTAAAGAGTCTACTACTTTTTATATATAAAATAGAATATATAAGTATTAAGTTTTACCCTTTAGATTAAGTAATAGACTAGCTACCTTCTAGTAGTTTATTAACTTAATTCTACTTCCCTATTTAGACGACTTTATTATTACGTTTATTAATAACTTATTAATTATTTTAGAGAACCTAGAAGAATATAAGAAATACATCTAGACGGTGCTTATAATTCTATATAATATAGACCTTTAAGTAGATATTAAAAAGTCTAAGTTTTCTATTACTTATATAAAGTTCCTAGAATATATTATTTTAACTAAGGGAATTACTATAGATCTAGATAAGGCCTAGACTATATAAATATAGGAGATACCTACTACTTTAAAGGGACTTTAATCTTTCCTAGAGTTTTATAACTTTTACTATAACTTTATACTAGAATATAGATAAGCTACTTATCTACTTAAGAAACTTAGTTCTAAGTAGAAGTAGTACCCCCTAGGTGAAGTTAAAAAAGAATCTTTCTTCTAGCTACGCGAAATAATAGCTAGTAACCTAGTACTTATATACTATAACCCCTTATATAAAACCTAGATTAAGACTAATATAAGTAATAGAGTAGTAGCTAGAGTCCTCTTATAGAGATAACCTATAAAAGAGTAGTAACTAGTTACTTTCTACTCTAAGGTATATAATATCTAAACCTAAGATATAGTATAAGATTTATAATAAAGAGCTCTTAGCTATTATCTAAGGATTATAAGAGTAGAGGAGTATACTACTAGGCCTCTAAAATCCCTTCCTAGCCCTTATAGATCATTTAGTACTATAGTATTTCTTAATAAAAAAGGTCTTTATAGCTAGATAAGCTTATTAGTTAGAGAAAATTACTAAGTTTACTATATAATTTACCTACTAGCTAGGAAAGGAGAATATTATAGTAGATATTCTTACTTATAAGCATAAGGAATTATAAACCTAGAAGGTAAAGGCTAAGGCCTCTTAGATAATATACCTAATTCCTCTAGATAATATTTTAGACATAGATATAGATACTATAAGCTTTAACTAAGGGTATAAACTAGACCTAATTAACTAAATCCTCTAGGCTAATTAGATAGACCTAGTCTTATAAGACTAGAGAAATAAGGTAAAGATAAATAGTAATAACTAGGAGTTAAAGAATAGCCTACTTACTTATATTAGCTAACTATTAGTACCTATATAAGGCGACCTTTATATAAAACTAATTAAGTCTATCTATTCTTCCCCTATTCTCATATATCCTAGATAAATAAAGATAAAGAAGATGTTAATATAATTCTACTACTAGCCTAGTATAGGCTAGACTATTAAAGAATTTATCTAAGAGTATATAATATGCTAATATTTAATAAACTTTAGAGATAAGACCCTAGAACTACTAAAACTACTACTAATACTAGACTAAGTATAGTAGTATATTAGAATAGATTTTAAGGAAATACTAAAGGATTATATAGGGTATAATACTATACTTATTATTATTAACTACCTAAGTAAATAAGTATTTAGCCTACCCTACTATAAGAGTATTATAGCTTAGGAAGTAGCTAAACTATTCTATAAGTAAATTTAGCGTATATATAGAGCTCTAGAGATAATTATTTCTAACTAAGGGCTATAATTTATCTTAGCTTTCTAGGATAAGTTATATAGGCTAACTAGTATATAAGTAAAACTTACCTTAGCATATTACTTATAAATAAATAGTAGTACGGAAATTATAAACTAATTAATTAATCTAAGACTATATCTATTTATTAGTTATTTTTAAGATAATTAGGTAGCATACCTCCTAGTATTAGACTTTATATAAGCTATCTTACTATATGAATTAATAGAAGTATCCCTATATAAAATAGTACTTAGATACCTTCCCTAGCTAGAATTTAATTAGGAGTGCTATATAAAGTTAGTAAAGCTAAGTAAGAAGATTAGTTATAAGTTAGCCTAAGCCTTTACATACTAGGCATATAATACTATAGAATAGGCTAAGGAATACCTAAGTAAAACTTAGAAGCATATAGTCTATTAGGTAAATTAGTCTAGGTATAAACCTAATTTTAGTATTAGTAATAAGGTATATATCTATAAAATAGGTTAGATGACTAATTAACCTAGTATAAAGTTAGACTAACTAAATAGTAGTCCTTACTAGATTACTAGTATAGGGGGCTACTTATATATTTTAGACCTTCTACCCTATATTAAAGTTAATAACCTATTCTATATAGATTACCTTTATAAAGCCTATAACTCTATTCTAGGCTAGTAACTAGAGCTAGAGCCTCCTACTATATATATAAATAAGGAAGAATATAAAGTAGACTTTATATATAGTAGTTAAATCATCTAAGGTAAGCTTAAGTACTAAGTATAATAGAAAGTATATAACTAGGATAATATATAGTACCTAGCCTAGAACTTTATAGGAATTCCTTTTCTTATTAAGGACTATTATTAAAGAAACCTAAATGCCCTAGAACTACTAATATAACTCTAAGTCTAGGTAGATACTTTTATATAGAAAGAGGACTATATTAGGACTAATATAGATAACATCCTAGTTACCTAAGAAAATATATAAAGAAAACTATACTACTATATAAAGTAGTTACACCTAATAGTATTAATCATCCTTCTCTTCTAATACTCTAGCACTATTTAACCTTAGAATTACACTTCTACTCCTTATTATCTAAAGTAACTACTACTTCTAGGGACTAGGACTAATACTATTTAATTATAGAGATGTTTTTTTTTATTATAATTCTAGTTCTCTATACCTAATGCCTATTTTTTAGTTTAATTATAGCATTTCCCTTATACTCTTTTATATAAAGCTACTCTAACTATTATCATTATATCTACTTTTAGAGGGGGGTAATGTTATAGTCTATACCTTAGATAATAGATACGGCCTAACATGCTTCCTAATAAACTAACTTATATAATATACTTTCTAATAAACTAGCTTAGCTAAACTAATAGATGAACTAACTTAGGCTACCTAAGTAGTAAACCCTCTAACTACCTAGGTATAAGCTATAATGACTAACTTATTATATAAGGGTTATCTAAAATAGTTACTACTCTAGATAAATCCTTTAACTACATATACTACTATAGATATATACATAGAGTAGTAGACTATAGTATAAGGCTAAAAGGTAGTTAGCCTTTAGATAAAGGAAATCCTATTATTAGATAATAAAGGCATATAAAAGGTAGTATAGCCTAGGGTAGATTAAGGAGTATTCTTAGAATTACGTATAATTAAGCGCTTCTTAGTAGATCTACTTTAGCTATACCCCCTACTTATAAGTTATTTTACTACTACGTGACATCTACTACTCTTCTTACTATTTCTTTTATATTATAAAAATCCCCCTAGCCTCCTTCTAGTCCTTTATATACTCTATATACTAAATAGTATACTAGTAGGCTAAAGAGACCTATAGAAGACCCCCCTAGATTACTCTCTCTACTCCTTTATTTTTTTTTCTTATATTAACTATAGTTACTCCTTTTATTTTACTACCTATTAGGTAGTATACATATAAGGGCTTAGCCTAAATTATCTAATTATAATCATTAAATTCTCTACTAGAAAGGAATAGCTAGAAAGGTATAGATTCTCTCTCTCTCTTAAAAGAGGTTAGAGGACTCTAGTTTATATAGCTACTAGACTATTAGGGTCTTAGACCCTTATCTCTTATAGTCTTAGACTTTAGAGGGATGTTAAACTAAATAAATAAATAAATAAATAGGCTCTAAAATTATAGGGCTACATTTTAACATTACATAGAGTTCCTAATGTTACAAGCATGATGGGGTTTAACAAATTCAGCTAGCGACGGTCGAAAATCCCGCTAAGGCCTTGGTAACAGCGTGCCATGTGGCATACCCTAGCACGTACGGTACATGAATACTACCTTCCAAGTCCACACTCCGGGTTAAGTGCGTCACCTCTCTAGAACTTCATCCAATAGAAGCGACATCCGCGGTGGAGAGACGAACTTGGTCTAGCCCGCATCACAGAGAAAAGGACCGAGAATCAAGTATTGTGCATCTGCTAGCAAATATAAGTATGTGTGCGTATCAGCAGGCGCGTTGCTACTCTACAAGAATCGCCAAATATTTCAGTAACAACCTCTGCTCCTTGAATTTTACGACGGCGAAAATGAAGATTCTCGCTCCACTTGCTGCAATGGTGGCCATATGCTCTGCCCTTGCCATCAACAAAGAAATGGGAAAAATCACAATTGAGGCGCGGGAGCCTGGAGACCTCTGCTCCTCTGGGACGGCGCTTTGCTGTCAGCTCGATGTCATTGGTAGGCCGACCTTTTCAGAAGAAGGAAGATCCAGAACTGACAGTTGGACAGGCGTGGCGGACGCTACTTGCATCACCCGTAGGATATCTTGTATCCAAAAGTAAGGATTGAGAACTGACTATACCAAAAAAGCTTCCGCAACTCTTACGAATGTCACCGAGTTCCAAGACTATTGCGCAGACAATGGCAGGACCGCGGAGTGCTGCACTGTCTCTGTGGTATGTCAAACCCCTCACTCTCTTCAGTCGATCTAAATGAAGTGTTGTACAGGGTATCGCTGGCCTTTTGTGCACACCAGCAACTTAGAGGGACAAGCTAGAGTTCAACCACTAGCAAAACGCTGAAGCATACAAAACGGAACCCAGAGAAAAATTGTCAAAACTGGGACGCACAAACAGACTGAGCATTGGGGTAAAAGCGTTGTTTATCCTCAAAAATTTTCACAGAAATGCAATCAATTCAAAGATCTCACTTGCCCAAGTCCTGATTTCTTACACCTGCGGTCGCGATTCGATGAGTGGTGATTGGATAGTGGAAATGTGATCCAAGTGATGCTAGGCACATAGCTCCATGCATGAAGGACCGTGTAACCCTAGAAGCGACCAAATATAGACGAGTCGCTTCGAGATCAGGTCAGCGACGAGTGTCGCTAAGGAGACAGGCCCAAAGAGGACCAGGCCTCCAACTTCAAAGGGAAGTCACTCCCCGCGTGGCAAAACCGGTTTTCTCATGTCAACCAGGCTCTCGAAGCAAGTGGGTATTCCTGGAGTCTACCAACAACTAAGCTGGATTGGACACAGGTCAACAGATCAGCCGTGCCTGTTTCAGTAGCTCAGGTTGTTGATCTGATCCAGGGAGGATACCATTCAGAAATACTTAGCAACTACAAGTGCCTTGACACAATAGGATCTAAGTATGAGTCGGCGTCCGGGTTGCAAGTATCCAGGAAAAGCCCCCGGAAGGATGGCCTGGACAAGGACAGAATGAAAGTGGAAATTCGGCTCTTACCAGCTATTTCCCCGCCGAAAGAACAATCCCTCGATCGGACCAGACCATTGTTCTCACCCGGAGCTATATGAGTGTATGCTCGATGTACTCAACAGTCAACAAATTGTTCCTGCCTGTAGATTGAGCTAATTTGACACGAGGATCAAAGCACCAGCCACTTCTCGGTGATTCCTCTTGCGCCGCGAAGCTCGTCGGCCAACGAGAGTATTGTCTGAACCGAAAAAGCTGCATCTGCCGCGAAGTCATCCACTTCATTGCCTCGGGACTTGGTCGCATTCTCTTGGCGCACATCCTCGCTCAGTGCCAAAACCTTTTCGTAGCTCGGAAGGGCCAGGTGCACCAAGCCTAGAGTATGCCAGACGCGTGCCACGTTGAACTCGGCTTCCTGGGAGAGGGAAGCAATGTTCTTCTCTGTCCTCAACTTGTAGTATCGGTAGAGGAATGCGAGACCTTGCTGAATTTGGTATTGTCGATTTTCCGATTGTCGCTTCATTGCGTGCTGAATGTAGGCTATCGCGATCGAAAAATTGAGTATTGGGTCCTCCGGGGTGATACTGTATGCGCGGAAATAGTAGTTGAGTGCGTTTAGATACGTTCCGCCGCTTGCCAGGACGTGGCCATACATAGCCAACAGGGCGACGTTGACTTCGCTGATCCCCTCGGGATTGCCGTCATTTTGTCCGCCCCTGGTATATCCCGAACGTTCCTGATCGCCGAATTTGTACTTCTTGCGGGATGCATCGTCAAGAAGAGCGAAGTCCATGGCTTTTATGAGTCGCAATATGAATTTCTGAGAGGGTCCAGCGTTGTACCAAGTCCTGTGGCCGGTATAGACACGATTGATGGTCCCAAAAAGCCGGTATGCATCATTTGCATAAGGATGCCGTTTTATGAGATAACGGCAAGCGTTGCAGAGGTGCTCTTCGTCTCGTAGAAGCAGGGCGCATGCTTTTCGATAACGCGTTAGCAACGATGCATTCTACCGGAATGAGAATTCTTACCCATCCAGGTGACGTGGATCCTATATTCGCGCTCAGGGTCATGATGGAAGACGTTGGCGAGAGCAGCTCCCTCGAGCACTGACCAGCAGCGTCCATTGATGCCCTTCTTTGCCAGTAAAAGGGCATGCTGACAGAAGATGTCCAGCCAAGCGTTGAATGAGATGTCATGGAAATCCCCAGGAATTGTTTCAGGGTCGGGCTGCTGGTCAGGTGAAACTACAACGAGAGTTAGCAACAACTCCCACACAAAATCAAAGGACAAGCGAGAATTACCTTCTGCCGAATTCGCTCGGTTCGAGACAGTTGCAATGTAAGCAAGCGAGGATTCTTTCATCCTTCCTGAACGTCCAAAGTAACCCACAAACTTGACATGTTTGTCTCGACGAGGGTAGAATGCCTCCATTCTACGAAACTCGTCCACCATCTCACTCGCCGCATCCATATAGGCCTCGATTGCTTCTGGATCGCCGTCATCGACGCCTGCCTGGAGCGAATTCAACTCCGAAAACAACTCCCTTATAAGCTTGTCGCGCTCCTGAGCCTCTTCCAACTTCTCAGCCTGAGAGTCTAGAAGTCCGCGGAGTCTTCGCCGCGGCCCTTCTGGCTCTTTGGCTTTTCTGGACTTCGAGCTGATCTTTTTTGGCTCTTGAGACTGCAGGGTAGTCGGTTTAGGCTGCACTTTGAGCTCGCGAGATGCGGGTTTTGGCATCAGAGGTTGTAATTTTCGGGCTGGAGGTAGCCTGGCTTGAGCTGATTTTGCGGTCTGTGGCAGTTGAACCTTGATTTTCGCCTTCCTGACCAAGTCTGCACCTCCTCGTTGGATGACATCTCTTGCAATATCGTCGCACCTCTCCATCATCCCCCACTCCTGGAAGAAGCGAGCCACTTGTAAGCGAGACGACAGGTTTTGGCCAGCAATTTCCAGCGCCTCATCAATGTTCTGTTCAGCTTCATCTGTTTTCTTCATGGCGAAGTAGCAGGCAGCGATCGATATGCGAAGTGCTGTCTGAGGCACCTCTGGAATTCTCTTGAGCGCCTTGTAGTAACGTAAGGCTTCGGCATGACATCCTGCGATGGTAAGAGCGTCGGCGACATCTCTGAAAAGGTCATCAAAGTCGAGCACAGTTGCCGTATCAGAGGCATCCTCTGGTTCAAGGTGTTGGAAATGAGCCTGGCGGATATGTCAGCCAGGACCTTGCTAGAGTATTCCTGTAATAGAACTTGCCTGCGCTTCGTTGTGGTTACCTAAACCGAGCCGGAATAGGCCAAGCTTGACCCTAATCTCTAGAGGAAGGCCAACCCCGTAGGCATCTTGCGGATACCGTCCCGGCACAAAGCGATCTACTTCCACTCTGCGCGGTTCATCATCGATATCCCACTCTCGATCATCTTCCAAACCATCCCAGTAGGATTCGTCTTGTCGTCCAACAATGTACCTGGCCGTGGACTTCAGGAGGGGAATGGAATCCTCGTAACGTTTAAGAGTTGACATTAATTCCAGGTAGCTGTTAAGGCTTTGCCAGTCGAGCTGGCTGTAATCATCACCCGGAGCCGTCAAATGGTGGCGAATAGCTTTTTCGAAAGGCTCAACGGCTCTCGCTGGCTCTCGAGTAACCGCGCAAAGTTCTGCAAGCTGTTGGATGCGGTCAAGATCAAACTGATGGCCTTCAATCTTCAACATCATTTCCAGCTCTAGTTTTGCTTGGCCCTTGTGGTCGAACCTGAGCTGAAAGTCCAGTCTTTGACAGCGAGCTTCCCAGTCACCATTGTCAAGACGGATGACTTGACTGTAGCACCGATGCGCCCACTCAAGGCGGGCTCTTTCGTCAATGTCCAACTCGAGGACCCGGGTCGCGATTTTGTGCCAAAGTGCGGCATCTCGTTGGAGAACGGCTCCCATGGAAAGCACGTTGACAGATTCTTCAAGTTGACCCTTGGCATACAAAATCTCCGAAAGCAGGTTGTATGCAGCGAAGACCTCCGGATTGATTTTGATAGCCTCGCCTGCTGCTTTCTGGGCAGTTTCGAGGTCTTGACGAATCCAGGCTTGGGTGGCTTCGGACAATATTTTCTTGAAGACGGGTCCAGGATCTTTGGCTTCGCGAGGGCCTCGCCTTCCTCTCCGGGGAGCTCCTCGTGAGTCGGTGTCTGCTCGCCGCCTGCTGCCGCGAGGACGACCTCTTCCACGGCCCCGCCCACGACCACGGGTCGAGCCTCTTCCTCGCCCGCGGCCTCTCTTGCGGACCGGTTCCTGATCGTAGTCGGAACCAGAGTCGAGATCAGGCTCCGAGCCGTGATCTAGCTCCATGTCGCCGTCTGACATGGAATAGTCGGGATCAAGGGCATAATCTGGAAGATCGGGCAAGTCGGAGTGGAGGACAAGTTCGTCATTCATCATCACGTCGTCTTCCCCGTCCGCCTCTTCACCTTCATAATCAAACATGATTTCGTCATCGGCGTCAGCAGGCCATGGGGTAGATATTCCAGAATGGTCTTGTGAATTGGTGTCCATGCCTTGTCCAAAGTGGGCGTTCTGGGCTGCGGGAATGAACCCCTCGTGGACGATGGGGCCTTGACCATAGTAGCCTGATCCGGCTAGGTAGTGGGGCCCATTTTGATCATTGGGTTGGTAGCCGTTCATGGTGACGGCGTTGAACATGGCCGCGAATGGGTTGTCGTGCAGACCATTATGAAACTCGTCGGATCGATCCTGTTGGTAGTATTCCTGCGAGTAATTTTCCATGGATCTGTCAGAGTTCTGAGGCTATGCCCAGAGGTACTTGGAATGAGAATGGCGTGGAGACTAGAGACGGGGAGGGCTCTATTTTGGTGTAGTTGATTGAAGTGAGGGAACGAAACAAAAGAGGGAACCATGGCTGCACGAGTCAGACACGCGCACGGGCCCACAGCCCAGTCAAACCGTTTCCTTCGCCTGTGCGCTTGAAAGAACACTCTCCCTAGTAAGTAGATACCTAGAATTCATGGTAGTTGAAGCGTTGAGGTTAGCTGAGTGTACTACTTCTTTCAAGCTCCACCAATCACGCTCATCGCCACACATCCTCACGATACGAATCCCTTTGTGCTTCTCTTCGTATCAACCAGCGCGACGCAGTAGTGTACGCCGAAATCGAAGCATCAATGTGAATCTGTCTTTGAATAGAAGTGGGTGAGGTTCATAACGAAAACGATCTCTGCCTGAGTGTGAAAACCAAATTGCTTTACATCGATCAATCCCGTGGTATCTATCCAGCAGACCCAACGCCGCCAATGCACAGAAAATATGTTCTAGACGCTCTCTTCGGCCTCTTGTATGGGAATCATTTCATACTGGCCCCTCGCCCGCCCCCTTCCTCTCCCGAAAGACGTATTCCCATCCTCTTGAATGCCATCTTGTGCCGGGGATGCCTTGTTCCTGGACCTGCTTGGTCCACCACCGCCACCAAAGTTGATGGGGCGCAGCTCCCTCCATTGACAGCTCCAGATACCCAAAAAGGTCATCAAGCCAGCGCTCGCAAGCTGCACCGCCCACCACAGCCAGTGAGAAGGTATCGAGTGGGAGTAAAGGGACGTGACGAGGAGGTGGATGAAGTGTATTGTTAAGGCGAAGTCGGGGATCAGCTTTGAGCGCGCGATAAGTAGGAGGAGGTATATCACGCTGGGAGGGGGGCCAACGTTAGTAATCTATGCTGGATAACGAGCCCGTGGGAACGACAATACCAGATCAGACTGTTGAGCATCCAGACCAGCCCCAGCATCCACCCAACAGTGACGTCGCCACGCACACTGCGCCAGCTCAGCAACAAGTCGAGGCTGACATCCTTTCCAGCAACCAGGGCCGTGAAGATGATCAGGATGGCGGCGGAGACGTAGTAGGCCAGTTGCAGCAAGAGGATTTGAGAGAGGATGCGCAGCGGCGCGACATCAGCAAGAGCGCCGGGACGAGGGGGCCTTCGGCGGCGAGGCATCAACCCTGTGTGTCGCAAGATTACACAGCTTTCATCGGACGACCGAGGCGAGGCGAGGGACAACAATGGGGGAAGAAGGCAGACAAAGGTGTTGCAGAAGATTGAAGTACGCTATCACGATGGACGAGTTGCGGAGACTTGGCGCGTGGCAGGAGCCATTGGATACCTCCCGTCACCCACTTAGTCAGCATGAACCAGACCACCAGACGTCTAGTCTTGTCCCGGGTTATCGCGTCGACAACTTCGCCATCCAACGTTTACCCTGCGGCCTCGAAGCCAACGTCTCCAAATACATCGCCATGGGCTGGTTCTCTTCCGACTCGAAACCTCCAAAGCCAAAGGCCTCATCCGACGGCGCATTCGAAGCCCCCGACCGCACCCAACGCGCCCAATGCTGGGCCGCTCGCGATGCATTCGATGCCTGCCTCGACAAGCACAATATCATTGATAGCATTGGCCAAAAGGGCGAGGCATCAGCTCGTTGCGGCAAGGAGGACCAAATGTTTGTCCAAAATTGCGCGAGCAGCTGGGTAAGTCGGAATGAGCTGTTACATTGCAGGTAGTACAAGGACTGAAGCTGATACCGGCTCGGGGGAACAATGCAGGTGCAATATTTCAAAAAGCGCCGAGTTGTTGAGTACAAAAAAGAGCAACAATTGAAGCAGCTCGAGGCAGAGGGCGCGAAGCCCATGTAGCCAGGTCCAAGCGCGACATGACTTTCAGTTGTTGCAAGAAGAAGACGCCAGTTGTAGGCAATTTAGATGAGACAAAAGAGAAGAGAATCTGGGGGCGTCTTCTGGCCCCATTGGCCAGACGAGCGTCATCGGAGTGAATCCTGCAAATTAATGCTTTGAGGAAAGGTGATGGACACAGGACGGCGTAAAGCTGCCTCTTCGCGCATCTATGGGACGACAAAACGCATGGTAGAAAGTCGCGCCACCAGCAATGGCCGGCTTCGTGGCATGGCATTCCGTCTGGTGGACTGCGGCACGCCGCGGTGTTGGGACGGGTGGTTGCGGACACCGACTTTCCCAGCCATCATACCGGCCCCAGAACTTCCTCTGATATGACGCCGGGCTTGCTTATGAAATCTTGGCTGCAAGAATGAGCGTGACTTGGACCTACTCGTACCCGCGTTGGAATCAAGCACTCAGCTGGAAGGATAGAGGGCATGAAGAAAAGAGGCAGCAAATGCAGGATGTACGTTCTTCAAGGGATGTCGATTCGCTCTGGACTCTCTTCCATGATGCGTGCCGCCCTGCGCTCGTTCGATTCTTGACCGGTCGTGAGGAAGGATCCTACACTAAGATTGTTGATCTGCTGCTACCTGCAAAATCAGAACAGGTACGGGGTACATACATACCGCAAACCGAGACTCACTGTAACCAAGTGGGGCGACCAGGTAATGTTTGGGATTATGCGAATCGCCTGCAGGTGTTCCAGGGATCGTCTCCCACTTCATCGCGGCCATGGACGACTGCAAAGCGACAAGCCAGATCCATGTTTTAAAACAAATCCTTGGCCCTTGCGTCCAGAGTCCAGACAAAGAGTTTCTAGGAAGCATGCACCAAATCCGCACTGATGTCGCAGCCCTACTGAAAAGTCGACACCACGCCCGTCTTCACTGCTCAAATGGATGGTCCAAGCCATGGACCAGTCCAGGCCAAGTCTGATTCTACAACTGGCGTAAGGTGACCTCGAAATGTGCATGTACAAGAATTGAGACGAGAAGCGAAGGTAATGGAAATCAGAGACTTTGTAACTTGAAGATGGTGAGGTCTACTTGGACGTGAGAGAAACCACCAGGCTGCAATTCTGTGTCGATGAGTTGGTATCTACCGGTATGCTGTCCTGAAAACGTTGGACGGGTCAAACTCTCGCCTGAAGATTTCATACTCCGTCGGACCCCCCTTGGTGTTCCCCGGCTGGTTGGTCTCCACTGCGAAGACGACATTGTGGAAGGCCCCTTGGAATTCCTTCTCCTGAAAAAGTAGCATTTTCCACATCTTGGCAACCTCTGCGGCGGGATTCCGGAAGATGGGCCCAACTCCAAATGCTCCCAAGCAAATGTTACGATGACCCCATGCGAACGCAATGCGAAGGACAGTGCGCATCTTCTCGAGCATCAAATCCCTTTCCTGCTCAAAGGAGTATCGCTGACCAGATTCGTCAAGCTTCGGACGACGCACTGGGGCAACGGATATGACTGGCAAAGCTCTGAACTCCCTCCACACTTGATAGTTGTCCGGGCCGTCTCGGAACACGACTACAGGCTCCAAGTTACTACATGCTTTAAGATGGAGTCGCTCAGAGTGACATACCGACTGAGGGAGAGTACATTCCACCTGTTTGAGGCACAGGATAGTGTGAGCTGGTCCCCGAGCATGCTGACCAAGGAGTTACCAAACTGTGCACAAGGTTGCTTCTCCTGGCAAAACACTCTTCCGGAGCGAGCAAGCCAGACTCCCAGTCCCCACCGGCGCGCTTTTCGTTGGCCATGTTGACGACTGGGATTGCAGGAGCACTGTTGGATACTGTGCCATTCTGACGGCTGTAAAGATCCCAATCAAGAGCAACATCCACAGGATCGCCGTCAATGACGGCAACACGGAGTCGGTGTCTCGACTTGGCATCCACTCGAATCGGGATCTCAGAGCTGTCGGGGATGAGGATAGAGCGGGCCGGATATTCAGACATGCGTCGCTGGATGTAGGGTATGTAAGTCTTCTTTGCCTCTGCGGCAATCTCTGATGGCTTCGGCTTTGCTTGTGGCATGATGACGATTTTGGACTGGAAATGCGGAGGCTTGAGAGAAGTAAAACTGTTCGACTCTGGCGAGGGGGAAGACTGTTTTAAATAGAAGTGCAAGGCAACAAGAGTTGCGGTATCAAGCATTGAGACGACTGGAGGCATTGCTTCAGGTCAACCGGTGGTCTCGCAGGAGACAAAGGCAAGGAGCAAAGGGGAATCAAGACGGTACCGAGAGAGACGACGTGGTAGAGCATTCAGAAAAGCAGCGAATTGGAAGACGAAGCGCAGGTCCGCTCCTAATCATCACAAAGCGTTTCGAATGCTGATGCGAATGATAGGCCCAGCTACTCATCCGATCTTGATACTGTACCTGTGTCCCGGCCGCTGCACGACAGCCAAGTAGTGCGTCGATTAGAGGCACAGTGCCAAAGTGGAATGGCTCCAGACCGAGCGGATGCCAGCAACCGCCCTACAGCAACCTGAATCCTGGGAGGGCCAATATGTTCCGTGATCTGGCGTCGTTCTGGACATGGGCCGAGGGGCTGGTCCGGACGATCTGCGGACCCCGGAAACGGATCATAGATCTGTGTGGGACGAAGGGGCGCACAGTACAGGAACGGGCTGATACGGACGGGAGATACACGAGGAGTTTTGCATCAAAGATGCTGCACCGTGTACATACATACAGAACAGCACAGAGGCGCAGAGGGCCGGAGCCGCCAGGCACGCGGGAAGCGGGTTGTCCGTGGCACCAGGGAGGCAAAGAAGAAGAAGTAATCGAGGAGACGACGGGTCTTGCCGAACAAGTGGGAGAGTGCAAGCAAGGTCAGTTGTGACCGAGTCGGTTGTTGGCAATAGCATGCCTCAGGCAGCAGGACATGGCCATTGATTGGCGGCTCTTTCGTTGTAGGCGTGCAAGAAGATGGGAGACGGCCCAATAGCGTGGCCTCGCCTATAGCATGCACTATGATGCCAGCTGGCACATGTAGACAAGAGTAGGGCCAAGGTGCAGGCCACAGCTGTGCCACGCTTTGAAACCGTTGCACAGACGACGACAGTGTACAGGACATGTGGGTGGGGCCGACTGGAACAAGGGAGCGAGGCAGCTGTACAAGTCAGCGAGACCGGACAGACTGTAACGTGGTAGTCATCAATCCAGACAGATCCAAGGCGCCCAGAGGCAGAAGGGGAGAGACTTGAAGGAGGTGGTCGTAGGTGAATGACCGAGTCGAGATGCTGTGGGTGAGATAGACGGTTAGGAACACGGAGCCAACGGCGGGCGGGCCGATGACTTACAGTGAGGGGGTAGGACCTTGGGTCGGGCCGAGCCACTGCCTGGACGGCATTCCATTTTAATTCGGACCCGGACCGGGACACGGGCGGCGCTCTTCCGGCCGGCGGAAGAAATCGGCGTCTCGGAAGCCCGTCGGCCAGGTCCCTACATGTGCTTGCTCCGTGCCTGACCTGACCTTGCCTGGCTTAGGTTCGCGTCAACCTTGGCTCTAATCCACTGCCAAACCACCACCAAGACTGCCACCGCCATTCGCTCTCGTGTCTTTCGCCCTCCTCAGACCGCCGCATCTTGCCGCGACGCGTTCCCCTCACCTCCCCCTGTCATGCTGGTCGGGCCGCGACGAGTGCTGCTGCTGCTGCGGCCGCTGTGTCCTCGTTCCGCATTGCCATCTCACACTGTACGACTGCTGTCAACTTCAAGCCGGTCAACCATTGCCCGCCTACTGAATACCGATCCCTCCTCGTCGTCCTCTCTCGCTCAACATTCTCAAACCCCTGTCGCCGGTGAAACAGTCAGCGTCAATGGTTGGGTGCGCTCTGTCCGGAAACAAAAGCGCATCGCCTTTGCCGCTGTGGGCGACGGCTCTTCCCTCGCGCCGTTGCAGGTGGTAATGAGTCCTGAGCTTGCTACAGGGTCAGTAATTGAACCCATCCTCGGTAGTCCCAACTATGGCGGCTTGCTCACCACAACTTCTTGACCTGTAGACTGTCTACAGGTGTCGGTGTTGCCATCACCGGCCAATGGCAGCCCTCTCCGCCTGGCAAGCAACAAGCCCAGGAGCTGCGCGCCCAGCACATCCGCGTCTTGGGCGAAAATGACTCGGCTGTGAGTTGCAAATTCCAATTTCTGTCAAGTCCAGACCAGCAGGCCTCACACGTTTAGAAATATCCACTGCAAAAGAAATTTCACACCACCGACTTCCTGAGGACCCTGCCCCACCTCCGCACGCGCACTCCATTCAACTCGCTGATGCTGCGCTTGCGCTCGCACGTCATTGCGCAGGTAACTGCGTTTTTCGCCGCACGGGACTACGTGCAAGCTCATCCTCCAGTCATAACCTCGTCAGATTGTGAAGGAGCTGGCGAAGTCTTCAGTGTCGTGGCACAGGGCGACGCATCGAATGTTCAAGATGGCTCTGCTGCTCCTGGTGAGCATTTCTTTCGACACCCCAAGTATCTCACGGTTTCTAGTCAACTCCATCTCGAGGCGCTTTCGCAGTCGGTAGGCAAAGTGTGGTGCTTGTCCCCGGCTTTTCGAGCCGAGAAAAGTAGCACCCCTCGCCATCTCAGCGAATTCTACATGTTGGAGGCGGAGCTCAGTTTCGTTGAGCAGCTCGACGAGGTCATGGACGCCGTGGAGGAAATGCTTAGGCACGTTGCGGTCAAGCTCAGAGACTCGGGCGTCGGCAGAGAGCTTCTACTTGCAAGGTCACCCGAGTACTCCAAAGGTGAAGGGTTTGATGGAATTACGGCCGAGGCTTTGTCTCGAAGGTGGGAAGGCTTGTGCAGAAGCCATTGGCCTCGCATTTCCTTTGCCGAAGCCGTCACACGACTCCAGGATGCGCAAAATAGAGGCGAGGTGTCATTCAAATTTGCCCCCTCTTACGATCACGGACTACAGACAGAGCACGAGGCATTCATTGCCAACTCAATCGGACAAGGAAGCCCGGTTTTCGTGACTGACTATCCACGGTCGGTGAAACCGTTCTACATGTCTCCAACCAGTGCTGGCTCCAGCCAGCACCATCCGTCAGAGACAGTAGCCTGCTTTGATCTGCTTGTGCCAGATACTTGTGAGCTGGTTGGTGGATCGTTGCGCGAGCACCGTCTTCCGGAACTGCTTGCGGCTATGGATTCACATGGGTTGAAAGTACCTACACTTTCTGGGGCATCCGAGGAACAAAATTCCCGTGAAATGAACTTGCAGTCATCTGACGATGACGCAGGCTTACAATGGTACGCTGATCTGCGACGATTTGGCAGTGTACCGCACGGCGGATACGGTCTTGGCTTTGACCGGCTTCTATCATACCTCTCAGGTGTCCCAAACCTTCGCGATGTTGTTTCTTTCCCAAGATGGCACCAAAAATGCGATTGCTGAAGAGGCTGGAGACTTACTTGTCGGCAACAGTGTCCATTCGCTTCATTCTGCTGAGTGATCAATCGCAAGCGCAAGTAAGTCCTCAAGGAATATTCATGTAGTCTGTGTTCAAGGCATGTCCAGATTCAGGGTAGGAACCAATCCTTCGGATGCCTTGGTCAGTAATGGCAAGTGAATGGGACCCTACCTGCATCGGTAGACCTTTTGATCGAGGTCGAGCACGTCAGCGTTGGCTCAATGATGCGTCAAGTGCGATTTGGATAGAAAAGTCGCCTGGGAGTTGTGGCTGGATTTCACTTGAAGCACATCTTCTGCCTTCATGCAGAAGCAGATTAAACGGGCGCCTCGGGTTAGAGCACCGTCATTGGAGCATGCACGAATGTTTTGGCGCGCTGGGCGGGTATCCACTCACGGGTCGTGAGTGGTATATCTCTGGAGGGGATAGTGCAGCCAGACATGGACATAGGGGCTACCAACAAGCCAGCGGTTGACTTATCTGGCTTATCTGAAGTCTTAAGCACATCAGCTCTTATCTGTCGCCGCCAACTGGTATCGAGCCCGTCTCGGTGAAATCGGTCGAAGTCCGTATAGTCAACCCCTGTATAAATATGAGGCGTTGGAGTCTTCTGCACTGCAACTTTTTTTGCACTCATCCATTGCCGGCCTCGGAAACCTCTACATCCGGTCGTGGTTATTGACCTGCGCAAGGCCATTTCTTGAACCGAAATCTGTGGAGCGGGATTGGTCAATCGGCCGGCTGACTTGGCTCCGAACTCGGTGAAATTCGTTGGAATTTGGCAGTGTCAACAATGAACGTCCAGCTCAAAGTACTTTAAATTGGTTATTGCAGTTGAGCGTTTGCTTGCATTCTTCGCGCCTGTTGGCGCCATGTGTTTACATGCAGATGGGTGGGCTGAACATGCAAGAAAATCTGTTTGGCGGACACGAAACCTTTGGCCATTGATACTCGCCGACCCGAGCGGATGACCAGGCAACGCTTGTGGCCTCGTCTATCGTTCTCGAGACAGAATCCCAGGTTCGAGTGCCGCACATGAGAGTGCAGGAGGCCAAGACGGAGCCAGCCTGTCGGTCGAGGAAGGACGAGATGGGGTTGCAATGATCTCCGCGGAACACCGTTCAGCTGGTGCGGCGGGCGAAGTTGCGAGATGCAACGGGCGCAGAAAATATACAAGCCTGCATATCTGGCAAGTCTTGCGGTCGGGTTTTCTTCATGGTTCAAGTAAAGACGGCCGTACAGGAATGATCGCAGTCTGGGCTCCCCCGGTCTAGTCGCAGCTTGCAGCGATGAGATGACATAAACGGGGTTAGCGCGGATGGGTAGCTTCAGCGAGAGACAGCTTTGAGAAAACCGAGGACGGCCTCATCACTTCTCACCCACTACCCAACCACCACCGATTGCAGCCGGATATCCTCGAACTCTGTTCAACCTTGCGCGACCTCTACTTCCGAGCGCAAATTTTCACTCGCATCGCCTCTCTCCTCGAGCGCAATCACCGCAACCATAGCTACCGAACAGACCCCCGGCGTGGTGGCTTATATGGCCGCTCACGACAGAGTGCCAGCTCCTGTAGAAGAAGTAGCTGAGTTTGAGTACGTGGCAGCTTCTGGGATGCGCATTGCAGACAAGCGTGCTAACTGCGCCTAGTTATGAATCGTTACCGCCCAACTACTCTCTCGCCGCCAACATGACGGCGGGCGCATTCGCCGGTATCGCGGTATGCTACGACGAGGCGCTATATCCATGAATGAAAGCTGAATCGACATAGGAGCACTCTGTCATGTATCCGATCGACCTGCTCAAGGTGCGTTTGCAAGTTTCGGAGCGGCCGGCTGTAGAGTCCTAACCAAAGGTTTCGTCCAGACGCGCATGCAAGTCGCCAACCCCTCGCCCGCGGCAGTCTACTCGGGCATATCCAACGCCATGATCACGATAACGAGACTCGAAGGCTTTCGCACATTATGGCGAGGAGTATCCAGCGTGGTACTGGGGGCCGGTAGGTTTGGAGACATTGGGATATGCAGAGAGCTTCGTATAACATTATGCAGGGCCTGCGCACGCCGTTTACTTTGCTACCTACGAGGCCGTCAAGCATGCGGCCGGTGGGAACGAAGGAGGAAAGCATGAGCACCATCCCATTGCTGCTGGTAAGGATTCGACAGGCCCCCAAAGAGAAGCAATTGGTAGTGGCTGCTGACGAAGCGCAGCCTTGAGCGGAGCCGCGGCGACGATTGCGAGCGATGCGCTCATGAATCCATTTGATGGTAAGAGCAGCTGCGGCATGGAGCAGATTTCTTTTCTTTTTTTCTTTTTCCCCTCCAATCCCTTTTTTTCCTTCGTTCCTCTAAGACCACCATCTCACAGTTTGCAGTCATCAAGCAGCGGATGCAGTTGCACGGATCCTCGTACAAGTCGCTATCAGACTGTGCGAAATCGGTCTTCCGGCGCGAGGGCATCGGCGCGTTTTACGTGTCCTACCCGACAACGTTATGCATGACGGTTCCCTTCACGGCATTGCAATTTGTGGCGTACGAGTCGCTGTCCAAGACGATGAACCCGACGGGCCGATGGGATCCGTACACGCACTGCACGGCGGGAGGGCTGGCGGGAGGACTGGCGGCAGGCGTCACGACGCCGCTCGACGTGATCAAGACGCTTCTGCAAACCCGAGGATCGGCGGCGGAAACGGAGCTGCGAAATGTCAGGGGTCTGTTGGAGGCGGCCAAGATCATCAAGCGGCGCGACGGCTGGAGAGGCTTTTTCAGAGGTCTCAAGCCGAGGATAGTCACGACCATGCCAAGTACGGCCATATGCTGGTCAGTGTGCCTTTTTTTTTTTTTTTTTTTTTTTTTAAATCCACTGGGGTAGGCAGAATGCTGACATGGCTCCAGGACCGCTTACGAGATGGCCAAGGCGTTTTTCATCTCGCAAAGTGTCGAGTAAGCGGCGGATGGACGGTTCCCTTTTGATGTATGGACCACTTGTATGATTTGCACCAAAAAGTGAGGGTGACATTGGGTTTTGGGCCGTCACTCAGGATATCTATGGGTAGGCCGGATTCTGGCATAGACGCGAGAGAAGGAGCTGGAGCTGGAGCGATGTTGCGTGGGCCGCGGGGCGTTCATGTTTGCTTGTGGTGTACATTAGCGGCAGCATACGTCATGTAGCTAACGGGATGTGTCTGGTGGGATTGATTCTTTGCCCGGGCTTGAAGGACAGGTCACGCCGAACATGAAGACGGTAAGGGAGAGGACAAGCTGGTATGTGTGTTCATCGGCGGGTTGTTTTCGCCGCTCGCTCATCAAGGTGCCTGGGGACCGCGAGTCATGGACCCCTATCGATAAGGGTCAGCTAAGCGGTACAGGTAAGGTACATGAGTACCTAAGCGCCCACCGCGGCCTCAGTGACGTCGCGTTCGGATCCCCAGCCACTGGACACCATCCAAGCCCATCCCAGTCGTCGGCCGCCCAGGGCCCGCCTCAGATCACACACATCGTCGCCTCCCTTGTGCCTAGTCACCGTCGTCTATGTACGCGTCGGCCATACCCACCATCCCACCTCTCTGGATATTTCCGGACAGCAGACACCTTGGCGACGCCCACACGGCGCCCGCGACCCGCCCTCCATGATGCGCCAGAAGCCCTCCGTCGCCATGCAAAAAACATACGACGACTGCTACTTGATATGCTCCACAGCAGTCTACTTTGAGACTCAGGTATTTTCCCATTCCCATCCTCACGGCCTTGGTCGTCGCTCACCTCTGCCATTCCTAGGGAAACGAAGCCGAGGCCTTGCGCTCGTGGCGGAGCGCACTCGATAACATCTACTACTTCAACGCCTACCGTCGCCCTGCTGCCTGGACACCTAAGACCGAGACGGACAAAGCCCTGCAAGCCTCGCTCCAGGAACTCGAGTTGCAATGCAAAGAACGCGTCGACCTGCTTGAGGCCTTGAGTCAAAGTCGCAAAGACGGGAAGAAGGATGGGGATCCTGCGACCGCCAGTGGATTAGATTCCCTTCTAGCACGCGTCTCTCCCAAGCCAGACACATCGAGGGAAACAACAGGATGGTTGGGAGACGGTAGCGTTCCTGCCAGCAACTACTCAGATGTTGCACGTCCTTCCCTCCCAAAACGGCCGTCAATGCCAGTTTCCTGGGGAAGAAGCAGCGAAGCAAAAGTTCCAGGTTTATCTCCAGTCAACGGAATCTCCATCCCGTCTCCCCCAGTACTGCCGCTCCCTTCTTCCCTGATGAAGCCATCGCGAACCCCAAGTCCAGACAAGAAGAAAGGTGGGATGCTTAAGACATTGAGGCCAAACAAAGATGGGAGGAAGTCATCGTCATCTTCGGCTGGACCATCCAAGCTGACATCACGTCCGCCCGCTGCGGCAAAAGCTGCTACGCAAGCCTGGGAATCGATTGCCGGTGCGAACCAAAGTCAATTGTTCATGGAGCACTGCACAAGCAAAGAGGCCTTTCCTGGATCGTCTGCGGAGAGAATCGCGAAGCCTTCTTCCGAAGAACCTCGAAGATTGCAAAAATCATGGAATCCGCCCGAGTCTCACTCGACTTACATCCGGCCGGCCGACGAGGAGTATTCTAGCCTGCAGTCTCCCCAAGAAAGTACTCCAACAGGAGGAAACGGCCAGAAAACTGGTAATTTCGACATACCGGAGCGCAAGAAGCCTCCAACACCTCCGCCGCATCGTCGTTTGCACAGGCCTCTCTCATCAAGTCATGAAAGCGAATTGGACCTATGTCGGAAACCTCTCCCAGCATTTCCGTCATACAGGAGCGAATATCTTCCGCCGGAGAGGAAAAATGTTCCAATCAGGGGCACAAAATCTCCCAGAATACGACCAGACCGTGCCAGGAAAGTAGCGGGAGGAGCCAAGACTTGTACACGTGCTGAGCCGTCCGAGGGCATCAAACGCAGGACACCTCGTGATAGGCCCGGGATTCGAAAGGCAAGTGCTTCGAAGACGTCAATGACAAGCGACGACGAAAGTACGAGCACAAGTTCCGACTCCAAAGAGCAACGACAGGAAATCAAGGCCGATGGATCATCCGCATTGGTCGCCCGTGGAACAGACCAAGTCTCCGAGGATAGTGGAGGCGAAGAGGACGAATCGACACCGGAAGGTCAGGCTTGGAAAGAGAGCATGGACCGCGTGCTAAAGCAACTTCCCAAGGGTGTCGATGCTGCCGCTGCCAAGCAAATCTTCAACGAAATAGTTATCCAAGGGGATGAAGTGCATTGGGATGATGTTGCTGGCCTCGAATCTGCAAAATCAGCTCTCAAGGAGACTGTAGTTTACCCGTTTCTGCGCCCCGATCTTTTCATGGGGCTCCGCGAGCCGGCCAGAGGGATGCTACTGTTTGGCCCTCCAGGGACGGGCAAGACGATGCTGGCTCGAGCCGTTGCAACAGAGTCGAAGTCTACCTTCTTTGCCATCTCGGCTAGCAGCCTTACGAGCAAGTACTTGGGAGATTCAGAGAAGTTGGTCCGCGCCCTGTTCCAACTTGCCAGAGTTCTTGCGCCCTCGATCATCTTCGTCGACGAGATTGACTCTCTCCTGTCTTCTCGCTCCAGTTCTTCTGAACAAGAGGCCACTCGCCGCATCAAGACCGAATTCTTGATACAGTGGTCAAATCTCGCCAAGGCGGCCGCTGGAAGGGAACAGAGCGAAAGGGAGAGGGAGAAGGGTGACGCGAGTCGTGTACTTGTCCTTGCCGCAACCAATCTGCCGTGGGCGATCGATGAAGCAGCTAGGAGGCGATTTGTGAGAAGACAATACATTCCGCTGCCGGAAGACCACGTACGGAAAGCCCAGTTGCAGACTTTGTTGAGCCACCAAAAGCATAGCATTGGCGAAGACGAGCTTGACCGCCTTGTCGTACTGAGTGAGGGTAAGTGACTGATGAGATTTCTTGGAAAGTAAAACTAACCGATTCGACTAGGGTTCTCTGGATCAGACATCACCGCATTGGCAAAAGACGCAGCGATGGGCCCTCTTCGTAGTCTGGGAGAGAAGCTCCTGCACATGACCATGGAGGAAATCCGGCCAATTCAGTTTGAGGATTTTGAAGCGAGTTTGAACAGCATCAGGCCGAGCGTCAGCAAGCAGGGCCTCAAGCAGTTCGAGGACTGGGCAAAAGATTTCGGAGAACGGGGAGGCTAGTAGGTAAAGCAACCAAGGTGCTTCCTAGCAAGCAAAAGACCCAAATACTTGTGAAGATGTGCCGTGTTGCGGACGGTATCGGGCTCTATCACCGCAACGAGCAAAAGTTGCGACTCTCTAAGAACCACTGCAGCACTCCGAGGAGGAACGGACCACCCATATACCCTCTTGTCGGTGCAGACTCGGAGCAATATTGGTCCACGCCGACGGTGTCTCCAGATGAAGGCCTCACTGCTCCTGTAGGGATTTCCGAACGAAGGAGGCAAGATTTTCGATTGACTTGTACTAATCAGGGAAGCAATCGTAAGTAGTGTGGAGAAAAGCAAATAAGCTACGGTCTGATTGGGCAGGCTGACAAACATTCCAAAGTATTAGAGGATGGAAAGACAACCTAGATGCCTTCTTGTCGAGCTTTTCGGGGTAACGGTCCCCGTTGTGGGAGCTCGGGCCTTGGTTCTTTTCAGGTCTACAGGGTCGCCGGTAAAGTCTACCACCAGCCAGCCAAATGGTCAACGTATCCAAACAAAAGGAACAATTTTCGGCGTGCGAGGAGCCCGGTCTGCGTAAGAGGTCCAAGTCGTTTCATCTGTATAGCAGTGGAGGACAGCGTAGATTGCCTACCCCTGCAGCTCCAGCCTGCCTCGACTTCCAACACAGCACAGTGCCCTTGCAGCTATGAGCAAGAATGTTTACGCTTTCGATCACTTTCACCTGGGAGTGAAGGTGCCGATTGGCGACAAAGTCACTCCTGCTGCCACATTAACTACCTACTACCTAGCCATTAGCCAAGCAGATCTGCTCAAGGCACGGGCGTTGTTTTGTTTCGCTCGGGGCGGAGCCGCAAGATGACTCGGCGGAAGAAGTCGCGACAAGTTTCCAATCAGCGTCTCCGGTTGGTGGTAGAATCGTTCTCGATGGTGTTGCTCCGGGCGCCAAGGCCAGCGCCAGGCGATGCTGACGATCGGGACTGCCGTTCCTTCTCTTCGCTCGTTGCCGCAAATGTGCTGTGTCCAAGCCGCGTCACCAACCTACCCGCCCATCAGCAATGTTGCTTTACTCATCTCCTTTTTGAATCTGGCGTCGAGTCGCATGCTTGTCCTACGGCCCAGAGCCTTTGCGCTCTCCGTGCACGTCCCTGGCCTTTTCTGGTGAATGGCGTTGTATCTTTGGTGGTCGAAACCTTGTGTTTTTTTCTTTTTTCTTTTTTTTTTTCCTCCTTTGGGCCGCGGAAAGCCAGCATGGGCCATGGTCTGAAAATGGAACACATGTTGGTTGAGAGGTCTCTTTGAAATGACGCGAATGTCCGTCCAACGCATCTTGCGTGCATCAAGAGCAACGTCTGCATCAGTCACTGTGTCCCAAACTGTCTTTGTGGAGAAGTGGGCCTACATGGGTGTAAAACACGGCCAGACAGTGCATGATTTCTCGCGGCCATCCCAAATAGTGTTCCCTGTCTCTTGTCTGCTTGCGCATCCAGTATGGATCTTCATGTAAAAGGCTGGTCGCCGTGCTCTGCCCACGCGTGGTGTTGTGTTCAAAGGGCCGTGGTACTTTGCTGGTTGACCTCGCTTTCCATTCAAAGCATATCCAGTCGCTCTCTTTCCCTTTACTCGATTTCTCCCACAGGTTTCTATTGAAATCCATCATGGTCAACATCAAGACTCTTGGTGCAGCAGCCCTGAACTTGCTAGCTGCCACTAAAGCGGTTGCTCTTCCAGGCCATGACATCAAGGAAGAGGCCTCGCAGCGCAGGTCTGCGTTGAGCTCTTTTGAACGTCGCTCGCTTTCCCACTGCCAGGAAAAGCTGAAGGCCCGCGGAGTGCACGACAAGAACATTGCTCGTCGTCATATCAGCAACTTCGAAAGCGTCACCTCGTGAAGCGGGATCTTGCTATATTCGTTAACATGTCCCATGCCAGCAACTTGACTGGCATCACTCCTCAAACGGATCCCAGTGTGCTCTTTGCCGGCAACAACTTCATACATCCTCAGACCAGAGACCACGCAGGGACCGTACTACGTCTGTCAGGAATTTTTCCGCTCCAACATTACCGAGGATCAGCTTGGCGTGCCGCTTTAACTTGACGTTCAGGTCGTCGATACCGAGACTCGTGAGCCTCTTTCGGGCGTTGCTGTGGACTTTTGGTGAGCTCCAATGATTTTTGCCGAAGAGAAGTAAGGCTTACAGGAGTTCTCCTAGGCACTGCAGTGCCACGGGTGTCTACTACGGTGTCACTGCCTCGGGCAATGGCAACGAATCCGACGAAAGCAACCTGAACAAGACCTTCTTGAGAAGAATTCAGGCAAGTGGCAAGGACGGCGTGATGCAGTTCATCTCCATTGTCCCTGGTCACTACACCAGCCGCGCCACTCACGTCCATCTGTTTGCGCACTCTCCGGGCAACTGGTCGCTGCTTGAGAACGGCACCATCACTGGAGGAACTTCGACGTCGCATGTTGCCCAGATTTTTCTTCGATCAAGACCTTCTCGAGACGGTTGAAGCTACCGCCCCTTACAACACCAATACTCAGGAGTTGACCCAGAACTCGGAGGACAGTATTCTTGAGCAGGAGGCCGAGGATGACATGGATCCCTTTGCCGAGTACATCGTCCTGGACGAGAACGACATCACTGCTGGTGTATTTTTCTGGATTACTATCGGAATGAACGCTTCGGCAACGGAAAGGGTTTCTCCAGCAGCTGTGTACGCTCCCAACGGTGGCTACATGACCAACTCGAGCGGTGGCATGGACCGCGGCAACGGCTCTGCTCCTCCATCTTCTTGAACAGGCTGATCCTTTACGACAACCATGATGGTTTGTATGGTCCTATTCTAAGCAAGATTTTGTTAGTCGCGTTTTATCTCCTGTTGCACGTTAGTCTGCAGTCGCTTTCATACTCATACATAGCGACGGGAAGAATTTCAACGTAGTTTTAAAGATTTCTGACCCTCGTCACGATCTGCGACCGTCTAACTTTATTCAGTGGAGCTTAAAGCTTAAGAGCACCAGCCCTGTCGTCTTGAGTCCTCGCGTCCTACCCTCGGGCTTCGGTAATGACCCTCGGACTCACGGACATCGAGGGCCTCTATCTCGACATCAACATTTGACTTGTTATTGGCCATGTAAGCCCGCCAGCGTTTAGGTAGTCAAAGTCGAAACGAATTTCTTGGATGGTTGTAAGCCAATGTCTGCGAAATGTGTGTTTCTTTGCATAGCACATTCCGGAGGTGGCCGGATGTTGGACACATCGGCGGTCTTTAAGAGGGAAAAAGGTCACGCCACTACTGCCCACCCAACGAACAAGAGTGTCAGTTGAGCCATGTTTACCTTGGATTCAACGAAATTGCTAGTTCAAACACTTTGCAGCGGAGGGCCCGATCCCTGTTCTCATTTGGGATCAACCATTCGGCGGAACAGAGCCTTTGACCTGCGATCCACGATGCTGCAAGTCCCAAACGGCGATGAGCGGGCAATGACACGGAAAAAGAAGGCAGTGGATGAAGAGGGGTCATTCGTTAGGCAAATGGCCTGCCTGGTGGATACTGTGTATGTATATTAGTGGAATGGATGCCCGGATATCTATGGACATGCCTTAGGTGTATACCTTGTACATCTATGCACGGACCATGAAATGCACGTGATCATGTTTATCTTCCGCGGAAGCTTTGCCGCTCCGTCGCGTCGAGACGCGCTTTCCGACCCCGAAGGCAAACAACAACCTCCTCAAGCCTGAGCAATCCCTGCGACCTTACCAACCAGCACCTCGGCCGATCTTGAACGGAATCCGATCGACAGAATATTGTGGACAAATCATGAGAACTTGTCAGCCTTGCGGAAACCCGCTCAAATGACCCGGGACAATCTCAGAACGCACATCTCTTGGTTGCTTAGCTCTAAGCCATTTATCCCGCCGGGAGGGCCACACGTTGCCGTCTCTGAAATCGAAGAACCCCCAAGCTCGAATACCGTTGGCTCACAGGACGTAAATACCGCTCTCGACACCTCGTCAAGGAATGCTACGTGGCGCGAGTCCGATGCGTTGCAACCTACGGCTTACGACCCGCGAATATATCCCCAAAATTCAATCAACACAAACCACAGAGGACGGCTTGGGTCCCACGACGAGCTAGAAGATCAGGGTTCAGCAGCTGTGACTGACATGGCGAGGTTGAGGGTGGCACCGGGCTCCGCGTCAAGACCACGCCTTCTGCAAGCCGACTCGGGTCGCCAGCAGCCAACCCAACCCAATTTTGCAGAACAGCTTAGGGATCGGCTTGCATCTTTGGATAAGACTGGATCTTCGACTCCAAAACCTGGCAACAAGAAGGCTCTCTTGAAAACAACGCCCAAGACGAAGATTCGACACGAAAGCTCGGCGCAGACCCCAAGCTCAGCATGGGACGATGAAGGGCTTGACTCAATCGATCTCACAGAGTTCTCAGAAGGAGGCTTGCTACCACAGGAAGTTTTCGTCAGTGCGAGAAAAAGGCCTAGTCCTGGGTTTGAAGTCAGCATTCGAGAAGGGCCAACGCCTCGCCGACCCCGTCTGGAGCCAAGCCCGCCCATTGCAGTACCTGATGCTGGTGATTTCGTACCAGTTGAGGCATACGACGAGCCGCCACCGCCATATTCTACCGTGGCAGAACGAACTGCTCCCGAGGGCGCATCTCTGCGTCTATCTAATGCAGCCAACACGACCTTTCAAGGTGAGGCGACTAGTCCGATCGAAGACCGAGACACTCGTGTGACCGAGAGTCCAGTCCAAAGCGTGCCCAAAAAGCGAAAATCACTGGATCTGATGGGCTCCGATTATATCAATGGAATAGGAGAGTCTGTAACACTTCGGAAGCCTTCTCGGTCACCGCAAAAGGCTGATCGTCCAGCCCGAAACACTATTGGAAGACTCGGAAGCCGCAGCCCTACGAAACCATCCTCAAGCAAACGCAGAATTGTCGCCGACTCGGACGAGGAAGATGAGGATCTTGGTGCATCTGACATCAACCGAGGAATGAAAAATCTGCACCCTGGTACTCCTTCTGTCTCTCCTGGAAGCCCAGTCGTTGTATCACCATCGAAAAATCCCACATCCTCACGGATCTTTGACAGAATTGAAGACACCCGATGGCATGAGGATTCCCACTCACAAAGAGATCAAACCACCCTCCGCTTGGATGAAAAAGGGTCGTTATGTGAAAAAGGGAAACATGAGACGACAGTCAGCTTTTCCATTCCATCCACTCCTTCTTTCCGACAAAACACGCCTCAATTCACGGGAGCTGAAGATGAAGCTGTGTTGCGCTTCGCAAAATGGTCCGATAACGAAGTTGAGAGCATGTGCAAAAGCCTAGACAGCTACGTTGTGGAATTGTCTCGAAGCCAAGGTCTTTACCTGTGTGATCATGGCGCACCGTCAGCCGCCATCAATGAGCAAATCCTTACGGCCAAGCAGCGATTGGCTGCCACAAAGCAGCTCAAGTTGATCAAGCCTGAGTTCGCTCGTGCCGTGGAAGAGAAGGAAGAATTCGTTTCCAAAGTGATGGCCGCAATTCGAGACGGCAACACGGTGACGGATGATCACGAATTGGCGGAACAGGGGAAGCCTTTTTCTATTCGCCTGAGGGACGTTAAGAGGAAGGTTGTGCAGCTTTTACGAAAAGCTGGTTTCATGGAGCGTTCCAGCGTTGCTGCCTTGCCAGGAGCGCTAAACTCAAGAGACGTCATTGTCGAATCGACTCAGGTCACTCCAGCTACTAGATCTGTGGCAAACTACGATATACCTACGACGAGCGCCCCCGCGCATACGCAATTCGTACAGCAGACGCAGATACCTGATACATCAAAATCTTCGCGAATACCACCAACCCAAGCCAAAACGGAGTATGAAGATGAAGTAGATACATTCAACGAGGGATGGGAGGACGACATGGCCGCACTTGAGAACGAAAATGACGAGGTCGCCTCTGTTGATCACCGCCAATCAAATGGGCCAATCCCACCAAAGCGCAGTGTCACCTTCGCAGACGCAGACGACTCCGGAATTTGCTACTCCGATAGAGAGCCGCGCATACGGTCGAGGATTCCGACGCCAGCGAAAAATACGGTCCCATTCGATGAGGACGATTTTGAAGATGATGGCGACCTTTTTTGCAACAACATGGGCACTCCACCTGCCCAACTGTTTGACGATGATGTTTTTGAGGTTGATTCGCTTGACGACCAAGACTATATGGATTTTGCCGACAACGTCGAGAGTATTCGACGTGGTGGTGTTGAGCGAGATCGAGGTTCGCGCGCGATTCTCCAGGAAACATCGGGAAATCAAGTAAGCCCCCGAAAACCAGCTACAAAGTCATCAAAGTCAGTGACATCCCATGAGCCTCAATATCCGTGGACGAACGATGTCAAGTCGGCACTCAAAAATCGATTCCAGCTGCGCGGATTTCGACCGCATCAGCTGGAGGCCATCAATGCAACTCTTTCGGGCAACGACTGTTTCGTTCTTATGCCGACTGGAGGCGGCAAGTCGCTTTGCTACCAATTGCCCTCCGTCATTACCGCTGGCAGCACACGAGGTGTCACGGTTGTGGTGTCACCGCTTTTGAGCCTGATGCAAGATCAGGTCCACCACCTGAAACAAATCCACATCCAAGCCTTCTTCATCAACGGGGAGATGGACCAAGACAAAAGGAGACAGCTTCTTGACGCCTTGCGTGAACCCCAAGTTGAGAAATTTGTCCAGGTGCTGTACATAACCCCGGAGATGCTGAGCAAAAGTCAAGCCACGGTCAATGCTCTCCGAGACCTGTATCGACGGAAGCGTCTGGCGAGGATCGTCATCGACGAAGCGCACTGTGTGAGTCAGTGGGGCCATGATTTCAGGCCAGATTACAAAGCCCTGGGAGAGATCCGGCGGCAGTTTGTCAATGTGCCCGTCATGGCCTTGACCGCTACGGCCACGGAAAACGTTCGAGTTGACACCATTCACAACCTGGGCATACAGGGATGCAAGGTTTTTGCTCAAAGTTTCAACAGGCCCAACCTTTACTACGAGATTCGACCCAAGAAAAGGGGCTCTGAAGTTCTTGACGACATAGCCGAGCTGATCAAAACCAAGCATCGGAATCAATCCGGCATCATTTACTGCCTGTCGAGGAAAAATTGCGAAAGCGTGGCAGAGCAGTTGCAACGAGAATATGGAATCTCGGCACGGCACTACCACGCCGGATTGGAGTCAGAAGAGAAATTGGAGACGCAGAAGAAATGGCAAGAAAACAAGTACAAGGTCATCGTTGCCACCATAGCGTTCGGCATGGGTATTGACAAGCCCGATGTACGCTTCGTCATACATCACAGCGTTCCCAAGAGCCTGGAGGGCTATTATCAGGAAACGGGCCGTGCAGGGCGCGATGGTAAACGATCTGGATGCTACCTTTACTACGGCTACCAAGACACCAACCTCATCAAGTCCATGATTACCAAGGGAGAAGGTGACGCCCAGCAAAAAGAAAGGCAGTTTGCAATGCTGCGAAATGTCGTCCAGTTTTGCGAGAACAAGGCCGACTGTCGAAGGGTACAGGTGTTGGCCTACTTTGGCGAAGCTTTCGACGCGGCAAGTTGCGGAGGGCAATGCGATACGTGCAACACCCATGTCAAGTTCGAGATGCAGGACTTTACAGGTCTCGCTGCAGACGCCGTTCGACTCGTGCGAAGAATTGGAGGGCAAAGAGTAACGTTGTTGTACTGCGTGGACGTGTTCCGCGGCGCAAAGACGAAAAGAATCAAGGAATCGGGGCACGACAATTTGCCAGAAGCAGGGGCAGGAAGTAACCTGGACCGCGGAGATGTTGAGCGCATATTCCAAAGGTTGGTCAGCGAAGGCGCTTTAATGGAGGAGCATGCCACAAACCGAGCTGGTTTCACGTCCACATACATCAAGGTAGGCATACGTCATTTTCCAAGAATCACATTTCGACCTGACTAACATTTGGCAGCTGGGCGACAGAGCGCAAATATACATGGCAGGGCGGCGTCGCCTGGAAATGCCTGTCCGAGCATCATCCAAGACTGCGAAGGCGTTGACAAAGGCGACATCAAAGAAGAGGAAAAACGCGAGTCGAGAAGTGAAACCCCTTTCTACGAATGTCTCGTCTCCTATACAGCCCAACCCAAGGCGTAATGTCCGCGCTCGGGTCGCATTCGATGATGACGACGACGAAGATGAAGAGGATGCCTTCGAGCCCATGCCAGAGCCGAGGGGGAAGCGAAGAGGTGTGATTGCATCCAAGTCGTCGCAGAAGCAGCTCGGCGAACCGATCACAACGGACGAAATGATGGCTCAGCTCAGCCCGGTGCATCAAGATCTCATAGACAATTTCGTGGAGCAAGCCAGGGCTGTCTGTGAAGACATTGTCGTCAAGCGGGGCCTTAGCAAGAAACCCTTCACGGACACGGTTCTCCGCGAAATGGCCATTCAATTCCCATCGTCTCTTGATGAAATGGGAGAAATAAAAGGCATACTGCCGGAAATGGTTCGGCTGTACGGCGGCAGGATGCTCGAACTCGTGAAGAGGTGCAAAGAATTTTACGAGGAGTCGATGGCGAGGCAGGCGGAAAGTGAGCACGTACCGGCGGATCCTAACCACGAGGTGGTGGTTGTGATCAGCGACGACGAGGCGAGGCGTGAGGTTGAAGAGGAGGAGGAGGAGGAGGAGGATGACTTTGACCTTGACGAAGACTCCGGGCCGGCGTCGGAAATGCGCAGCTCATATTTTCAGGAGGATCCGGAGGTGGCTGCATTCAATGCGCGGTTGGAGCAATCCCAAAGCACGTCGAGAGCGGCAGGCGGGGGTAATGGCAACTCGTCTCGTGCGCAAAAGAGTGGTGGTTCCAGCAAAGGCAGCCATGCGAGCAAAACGTGGCGACGCAATTCAGGAGGCTCGAGCAAATCACGGAGCAACGGGACGGCGAGTAAGAAGTGGACTAGCAGACGTGACTTTGGAGGAGGGACATATAAGGGCAGCAAGAAGGGGGGAAATGGTGGTGGAGGCATTGGTATGATGCCGGCATGAATTTTCAGAGCCAGTCGGGTGTTTCGGTTGCGGCGTTTTTGGGGACGGACAGGGAGGCGTTGAAAGGGTCTAAGGCAGGTGCGCGAAAGACACGTGGCGTGGCGTGGCCGTGGCGGATTTTCTTGATTTTCTTGACATGTTTTTTTTTTTTTTTTTTTCTTTTGCTTCTCTTAGGTAGGTCATTGATGAGGGCAGAGGCATGGCGGGGTCAAGTTTGTTTGGGAACGGGACAAGGAGTGGCCTGGCACAGCTTTTCATGGCATGCAACCGTGTTTTTAAAGCACATCCAATCAACCATTGTCCATGGCGATGAATCAATTGCTGGTGGTCGCGTGCCGAATCATGGCCCACTGTCGGGACGGGACCGAAGACCCACGACTACGACTACGACGACGACGACGACAACGACGACGGCCTCGGGTGATGGGAGAAAGAGAAAGAGAGAGAGAGAGAGAGATGGAGAGAGAGAGAGTCGGAATCTGGTCGGAGACAATTGGAAGCTGGACTCGAGGATTGGAGAAAGTTCTGGGGTGTCGTGGGTCGGGTCGCGGTCGAGTGGGCCTCGAGACAACCACAGTAAACGTCGACGGGGCCGCGATAGGGATTCCGCCAATGGAATGGACGAGGAAAGCTGTATCCGCCCGGGCATGGTGGTGACGATGCTGGAGGCTCTGGCTGGACTTGCAGCCGGGAAGCCAATAATCAAAGTGCCGTTCCCGAAGCTTCTGCACGGCCCAGGCAATGTTCAATAATTTGACAGACGTGCGTACATGTGTCGACGCAGCATTCCCAGTCCGATCAGGCCGTCCTCGCTGCCATACGGTAAAAGGTTATAAGAACAATGGCCGTCCCAACATCCGCCGCCAGTGACGCAGAGGCAGACTCGATAGACAACTCGACCGCCGACGACACCACCGCCACAACCGTCATGGACAAGGTGCCCGACCACGTCGCTGCCCAGGTCAAGTCGATCGACCAGCAGCCGCACAAAGAGGTTGCCCCAACCCGCTCCGACCGCCCAGTCTGCGAGACACGAGAGTCCTATGGCCCGCCAGGTCTGTCAATCCTCGCTCTCTCCCTCCGCCTTGCTGACCTGACCTGACCTGACCGCTGCAGGCTTCCGTGGCCTCCTCACCTCTCACTATGTCTTGCTGTGCGCGTCCTTCTCGGCCATGGGCGGCCTGCTCTTCGGTTACGAGTGAGTCCCCCACCGCGTCGACCACAGCGTCTACTGACTCATGATGCCGTGCAGCCAGGGTGTCGTGTCTGTCATTCTCGTCATGCCCCAGTTCCTCGAGTGGTTCCCCCAGGTGTCGGCCAGCGCTTCGGGCGGTGGCTTCTACAAGGGACTGCTGACGGCCATGATCGAGCTGGGCGCTCTGTTGGGTAAGCTTTTTTCCATTAAATTCCCTGCTCCCCGTGGGGAAATGGACGTCGTGGAGCGCTAACCCGCATTTCTGGGACAGGGGCCTTCAACCAAGGGTGGATCGCGGATAAAATATCCCGAAAGTACTCGATCGTGCTTGCGGTCATCATCTTCACCATTGGCTCAGCCCTGCAAACCGCCGCCCAAGATTACGCCATGCTTGTCGTCGCCCGCCTGATTGGCGGGATCGGCATTGGCATGTAAGAATTCAACCTCCCGTCGCGGCGAAGCTTGTTCTCATGACTGACTGACTGACTGACGACGTCTTGTAGGCTGTCCATGGTCGCCCCCCTGTTCATCTCGGAAATCTCGCCGCCAGAGATTCGAGGCACCCTGCTCGTCCTCGAGGAATTCAGCATCGTCTTCGGCATCGTCGTCGCTTACTGGATCACCTACGGCACTCGCTTCATCGCCGGCGTCTGGTCATGGCGCCTGCCCTTTGTCCTCCAGATCCTGCCCGGCCTCGTCCTGGGCTTTGGAATCCTGTTTATGCCCTTCTCGCCCCGCTGGCTCGCATCCAAGGGCCGTGACCAAGAGTCACTGAAGAACTTAGCCAAGCTCCGGCAATTGCCCTCTTCGGATTCGAGGGTCATCCAGGAGTGGTACGACATTCGCACTGAAGTTGCCTTTCATGCCGAAATCGCCTCTGAAAGGCACCCCAAGCTCTTCGGGAGCCGCAACAAGATTGACCGCATCAAGCTCGAGCTTGTCGCCTGGGTCGATTGCTTCCGGAGAGGATGCTGGAGGCGCACTCATGTCGGAATGGGTCTCATGTTTTTCCAACAGTTTGTCGGTAAGTCTTCCACAGCCAATTTTTCTCTGGAGTCCTTGCGGTGGGTGTCAAAAAAGAGCTCGTGAGGCTGGGCCTGGGAAGCTGTCATTCGACAGTGTGCATGAACCCGGGGGTCATTCGATCCTGCCGTGGAGCTCTCGTGGAGCTTGCATTTCTTTCGACGCCTGCCTATCGTTCAGTCCATGCCCTCCCGACGCCACTCCTACCATCCCTTTTGTTTTATGAGGCAAAGACTTATTTCACAAGGGATTAACGCTCTCATCTACTACGCGCCTACGCTTTTCGAGACGATGGGCCAAGAGTACGACATGCAGCTGGTTCTTGCTGGTGTCTTAAACGTGGCACAGTTAGTCGGCGTGGCGAGTTCTGTCTGGACCATGGATCGCTATGGTCGTCGTCCTCTGCTATTATGGGGAGCAGTCGTCATGTGTGTCTCCCATGTCATCATTGCCATCTTGGTGGGCCTCTTTGACGACAACTGGCCGGCCCACAAGGCCCAGGGCTGGACGAGCGTGGCCTTTCTCTTTGTCTATATGCTTGGTAAGATTTCATATCCAGTGTCTGGGAGTCTCCTTGACTGACCTTTCGTAGCTTTCGGAGCATCGTGGGGTCCTGTGCCCTGGGCCATGCCGGCCGAAATCTTCCCCTCGTCATTGCGCGCAAAGGGAGTTGCCCTATCCACTTGCTCCAACTGGCTCAACAACTTCATCATTGGCCTTATTACCCCCCCGTTGGTCCAAAACACGGGCTTTGGAGCGTACACTTTCTTTGCCGTCTTCTGTCTTTTGGCTCTCCTGTGGACCTTCTTCTTCATTCCGGAGACCAACGGCAGGTCTCTCGAACAAATGGACCAAGTTTTCAAGGACCTCAGCAGCGAGGAAGAAGATGCCAAGCGGGCGCGCATCGAGGCCGCAATGATGGGCAACATTCAAGTCGCTTCGGATCAGGGATCCGTCGCTGTTTAAATGAACGAAACATCATTGTTAAAAGAGCCGGCGCATTACGAACAGAGAAACGGAGTTTGGAGCACGACTGCTTTTACCATCATGGGACATGATACGACTCACGCCAAGCACTTTACAAGACAGACGATTTCGGATTCGTTATACGGTTGATTCCCCACAAAGCATTATCTTCTTGGCTTGATCGACATTGATGTAAATAGAAATATTGAGAAACAGACCGAAAAACATTTGAAACAACGCTTGGCGATAAAAGTCCCTTCGCGAGTCCAAGTCTACAAGAAGAGCTTGAAGCCTTTCTATGCCTATCTCCAGAGAAATAAGACATGGAGTCTCAAGGTACCAACACGACTCAGTGTGTGCCTCCATTAGCCACCCGTATCCAGAACATCAAGTCTTAATTCTCTCCTCGGCTCGCGCGCAAATACCTTTGAAATTGCGCACATTCAGGGACATAGGATCTATTTGGAAGAAAACCAAGATGCCTCTACCCATTCGCCCGTTTCCAAAACTTTCACACTAAGGAGACACGATCGCAGACACCACCCCGTGATGCTACATCACTCGACACCCAACCGCCCCGCCCCGCCGAACATCAAAACCAAGATCATCCCATCCAGGCCCTCTGCCAACCCTGAAGCCGTTGCGAGTGCTGCGCACGATGCGCATGCGATCGCGGTTGTAACTGCCGCCAAAGTCGCACATGGGGCACGAGTGCGGAGCGGCGATTTCGTGGACGGGGTGCGGTGGTAGCTGGCTCACGCGCACGACGGCTCGATTCCCATAGACGGAGCAGTTGGAGAGGTTGAAACCCGGCGCGCAGGGCTGGACGAGCGATAGCCAGTGGTGGTGGCAGGTCGTGGAGCGGAGGTACGAGGTTTGGCACATGCTAAGGATGGCAGCGATCTGTCGTAATTGTGACTTGTTGTACTGCACTTCGTTCTGGGAGAAAGCGGTTGTAGGCTTTGCAAGTTTCGCGGTAGTAGTGGTTTCGTCGTGCTTGACTTTCTGCGCTGATTTTCTTGAAGTGGTGAGTTGCAAGCTCAAGCAGCCATCTCCTACTTGTGGCATGAGGAAAGGCTAAATAGCGTCGAACGAGGGCGGTTTGAAGCGACAATGCCCGACGCAAGTAGGCTGGACACAGCATTGGCGTTGATGAGCCCCTCATGAGGTCTGGTTGTCCCGTGTGTCTTCAATATTTGGACCATTGATTGCTACCTCATGTGTCTTTATCACCACGGTCGGGGTCATTTTCATTGAGCTCCTGATTCCGTATCGCTTGCATGAGTTCGTACAGCTGGCCGATTTGTTGGTCTGTGACCTGGCGTCAGTCTTGCGCTGGCGACTTTCTGCCACATGGACCTGGCGTGACGCACCGCTCATCTTGTCGATCTTGCTCTTGTCCATTTTCTCGCCCCTCCACGAGTCCCCTTCGAGCTGTTGTGCGTACATTTGCCATTCAGTCAGGAAGCCAATCTGGGCGTGGTCAGCTTGGACTCCTACTTTGGCCTTGTCCCATATCTTACAATGTGCATGGGATTCTCGACGCTCTTGTGCGCACGGAATTCTGATTTGACGTATTCGTCACCCAGAAGACGCATCTGCGTGTCCAGCTTGTTCCTGTGTGCGCGGAGTATACGACGATAGAGGGGGATCGGAGGAAGGAGGGCCATTGGCGCGGGGCGGAGAGGCTTGGACGCCCCAACAGCGGTTGCTTCGGCGAGGAGAGATCGATACGCCCTCATTTTCGGGGTAATTGAGCGTGTGCTATGTCGTTGACGTTTCGGAGCTGTCTGGTCGAGGCGTGCGGGAAGGGTAGAGCCTCGGCAAAAGGCGGCAGATTAATTTCTGCCGCCGACGTCACTCTTTTTTCTGCATCTTCACGCGCAGCAACTATGCTGCCAACTCCAAACACCTCCCATGTTTCCTTTGATCGCGTTTACGAACCTGCCGAAGACTCATTCCTCCTACTCGATACACTGTCCTCCGACAATGAGAAAAGCTTTCTCTCTAAGCGATTCGACAAGCGCGATGGACACTGCGGTTCGCCGTTGGTTGTCGAAGTCGGCACAGGCTCTGGCATTGTCCTAGCATTCGTCGCGCAGAATACCGACATTTTGTTTCAGCGCAATGATGTGCTGACGCTCGGCATTGATATCAGCGCTTTTGCCTGTCATGCAACAGGCGAAACTGTTGCCACGGCTATCCAGGAAACCAGATCGCGAAACCCGCACCCCAGCGTGTTTCTTGACGCCATCAACGCCGATCTTCTGTCCCCACTCAGATTGGAAGCCGTTGACGTTTTGATATTCAATCCACCGTACGTCCCTACGCCCGCGCTGCCGGATGCGACCAAGCACGACGAATACAACCAGTATGCGCACAAGACTAGCTTTGACCAAGATTCTTACTTGCTCGAGCTGTCTTACGCGGGAGGTTCCGATGGCATGGAAACTACGAATAGACTTCTGGACCAGCTCCCGAGTATACTACACGCGCAGCGAGGGGTGGCGTACGTGCTGTTGTGCGCACAGAACAAGCCACGGGAAGTCCAAGCCCGCGTACGCGACTGGGGCGCAGATTGGGATGCGGAATTTGTTGGGAGCAGCGGGAAGACGGCGGGCTGGGAGAAGCTACAGATCCTGCGCGTGTGGCGGCGCCAGGGTCCAGAGTAGGCGGTTTGGTTCAAATGGAACAAGAACGACCGGAAATTGCAGAGGCTGGTAGTCTGATGTCAGTTGCAGCGCATCCGAGAATGAGAAAAGTGTAGATCGATTCTTTTTCCGTGGATGCGTTGCCGTGGCAACGGCGGGCCGACTCAACTTCGGCGGTGCCACGAAATGATGGTGTGGATTCCACAGCTCGAGCATCCTCGTCATCCACCTTGGCCACTCCTCCTACTTCGAGACATACCTAGTTATTCCATGTGCTCGAGACTCATGTTGCGCTCATCATGAATAGATATGCGCAAGCGACCCCATGTCCTGCACCTTCGCCCCTCTCAACTCTCGCTCATCAAAACAATGCGAAGGCGCGCTCTTTGGGCACATTCCACGACGACGCGACCACAAACATCGACTTCACTGTCCAGTCCAAACAAGACATCTTGAATGTCAAGCCACGGAAGCGCGCAACTCGAACCAAGAAAGCGCCTGCCTTTGATCCATCAACCGATATCTGGCTAGACGATGCGATTCCACAGTCTCCCCAACGCGGCAGGAAATCCAGCCCGCAACACACCAAATATAGCGCAAGTCGATCACGGAGTCGTGGTTCCAAGAAGCCCACTACACTCGCACAACCACCCCAGCGATTACCTGTCCCACCTGCCCCGACCAAGGAAGATGGAATCATGGGTCAAAGAAGGCGGCGGGTGTCAGCGCTGCTGGCAGAGAAGGGTCTTACACCGAGTATATCCAAGTCAGGGTCAAATACGAGGGATGGAGAACAAAAGAAGAAGCAACTGGAGATTCAAAAAGACCCGCGCCGCCGAACAATTTACGTGCCGTCCGATGACACAACGATTATGACGATTCATCCCGGCGCATACAAATGCAATGGCAGACTGATGGATTTCACGGCGAATCTTGGCGTGTTACCTGAGGAAAAGTCAGCCGCAAAGCCCCCAGTATCCAAGGAAAAGACAGCTGCAAGAAAGTCCATTGCTGCCGCACCAAAACGAGCTCCGCTCCAGAAAAGTTCAAGGTCATTACAAGGGACTTCCATTGCCGAAGATATTATGGGATCAGGCATTGGAAAAGAAAACGTGCCCCCTGGACTCGTTGTGAAGCCGGAGAAGGAACTAAGCAACGGCCTCAAATATACACCTGAGATTGTCAAGAATCGCGTCTCGAAGTCTGTTAAAGTCGAACCAATGAGGGTAAAGAAGACACAGTCTACCAGTCAGCTCACTGTAGCCACAAGAATTGGGCCGAGCCGCAAGCGTCAGAGTTCTGAGAACATACAAATCGAGAAACCCTCCAAAGCATTGAAAGCTCACCGAAACGCTACCCCTGCGAGAGCTCCACTCGGCGACAAAACCAACAAAAATATGGCTGCTTCCAAGTCTCCGAAGCCTCGAATCTTGAATAGACAGCAAGCGAAGCCCGCGTCAAAACTTAGCGTTCCTCTCCTTGTTCAGAAAATCCAGAAGGTGGACGAGAAATACAAAATCATCTCCAACGATCTCAGCAGCCCTGCGCTTTACGAGGACAACTGGCTAAGCTATCAAGAAGTCGCCATCACGCAATTAGTCAATAAACTTTTCGACTCAGTAGACTTGACGTCCCAAGACTTGGCCCAGGAGGACGGCGGCCTTCGCAGGATGCTTTTGTCCGTATACCAGGAGCCTGCGATGCCAGTATTGTACAAACGCATTCAAGCATCGCTAATTTACGGAGCTTTGAGTATACCCTGTGACCTCCTCTCCAAAGCGATTCGACTCAAGGATGACGTTGGACTGCGACGCAAATATCTCAAGCTTTTCGTTGACACGTACGACCCCTTCATCCTCGCTGCGGCATTGGAAGCCATCGTGGGTCGGCAGTTGCCCTCGCAATCCCGACTCTCAACTAGCAAAACTCAATCAGATGGCGAGACTCGAAGAATCCGGGCGCTTAAGAAGACAAATCAAGACTTTCTCGACACCTTTTTCGTTCGCCACGAGGACGCAATCCGCGTCAAGACCGGTACAGGGACTATTTCTAGCATCGCTAGGGGTCAGAAGAAGGAGAACAATGATTTCGGCTCCCACGGCTGGTCCTGGCGACGTACGGTCTTGCGAAGTCTGATGCTCGTCCTTTTGCTTGACAAGGGCAAAACCAGGAACATCGTCAATTTGCCTCTGTTCCAAAGTGGCTCGCCATACAAGTCTTCAAATGCCGTTCTTCAACAACTCGCTAGCATGCTCTTCCCCTCACTCGGAGACGTTTCACGACCTTTGAGCCATCTCAATTACGAGCTCAAATGCGTACAAGCCCCTCTCGAGGAATATTCATACCGCATAGATAACCTAGCCACCGATATGAGGGACGGGGTCATGTTGACAAGACTGGTTGAAGTTCTCTTGTACACTCCTGCAACACTGCCGACCCAAAAGGATATCACGGTGACGATGCCAACAGGCGACGTCTTGACAAGCACGTTCAAGGTTGATGATAAGGACTATTGGATTTTATCGCAGCACTTGAAACTTCCCTGCGTTGGGCGGACGCAAAAGCTTTTCAATGTCCAAGTTGCATTGAGCGCCCTGGGAGGAATTAAGGGTGCCGCTGGTCGCGCCGCCAAAGACATTAAGGCAGAAAACATTGTCGATGGTCATCGCGAAAAGACTCTTGGTCTGCTATGGGCTTTGGTTGGCAAATGGGGCCTTGAAATGTTGGTGGACTGGGCCGAACTGTCCCGGGAAACCTTGCGTCACCGCGAGAAATTCTATGCACACAAAGGGGACGACGACTGCCGTGACCCATACAGCGAGTCCGAGCCCGAGTCCGAATATGAGACGGGCGCAGCGGGAATGACCAGCCTCGCGAAGCACACTGCAAGACTCAAGGCGTGGGCACATGGCATCGCTCGCCTCCAAGGTCTCCGCGTTGCAAACCTCACCACCTCATTTGCCGACGATCGCGTCCTCGAAGCCATTGTGGACCAGTATCTACCATGCTTCCCAAGCGCAGTAACCTCGAACCCCTCTACCGGCGATGCTTCATCGCTCAAGACCAAGCTAAAGGCCGTCGGCTGCAGCGACTCGTTTATTTCCCTCTACACACCTTCAACCACGGCCTCAGCTGCCCGTCCCATTCCCTCCAAAGACTTTACCACAACTACCCTCGCTTTCCTCGCGTCCCGTCTGCTCCCGGCTTCGCGGGCGCATCGCGCTGCCTGTAAAATCCAGCGCTGGTACCGTCTTCGGCTCGCAAGGCGCGAGGCCACTCGCAGGGTGGTCCTGATGCGCCTGGCGGCGCATTGCGCAACTGTTGTGCAGACGCGCGACAAGGTCGTAGGGGCTGCGGTTGTGCTGCAGAGAGCGTGGAGACGCGTCTTGGATACGCGAATCGGGCGTCTGATTGGCGACGTGCTTGGGTTCCAGGCTGCGGCCAGAGGTTGGGCAGTGAGGAGGAAGTTGGCCCCGTCGAAAGGAGGGAAGGTCAAGAGGAGGGAGAATGTCAGAGGGGGTTGGTGAGTTGTTTTGGATTGCGCCAACGATAGGATTGGTGGTGATATTCGCGGCTAGCGTCTCGGTTTGTTTGATATTTGTCCATTTGGTGTCTTGGTGACTAGCTAGCTTGGGAGCGAATGTTGGTTCGGAGGCGTTGTGATTGCTTTCTTGACTGACGACTTGACGAAGTTCTTTTTCGGCTGTTCCTTATAGCCTCCCGTAGTTTGCCCTGCGACCAATCGCTCGCTCATTGCAGGTAGATATAGTTATATGACATCACTGAATCCGGGACTGTCCGCTGGAGGAAAGTGTACACTCGTGGCATATGCAGAAATTGTGCATCCGAAATTCATTCAATGTGCACCCAGAAATCAGTCCGCAGCAACTAATTTTCATCGCTGTACCTATAGGGCAATAAAGCACATGATTGAGGAAGCCAGACTCATCCAATCATGATTCAACAGATGCATTCATATCTGATGCTACCTTCTTGCTACACTCTTTTTTGGACTCAACGAAACCCACCTTTTAAACCTTGGTCTTCTCCAACTTCTTCTCCAAGTCCGCGACCTCCTTGGCCTTGGTAGCCGGCCTCTCGGGAATCTCCAACCACACCTTTGCGCCAGCTTCCGTTGTCAAGCTGTCCCAGTTGCCCTGCGGGCCCTCCTCGCTGCTCCAGAGCTCAACCTCGCTCAAACCCTTGATCGACAGCGTCTTGATGTCCTCGAGTGATGCTTTGGCCTCGGAGTCTTCCCTCGCGAGCTTGACCTTGCTCTTTGCACCCTTGACGTTGTGCTTCGAGATGAGAGAGCGCGCGCCAGCGGCGGCGTCGAGAATGATTTCGTAGCTCGCCTCGGCGGCAGCGTCCTCGAAATCGGGGCGGTACTCGGGGTAGGCAGCACGCATGATCGAAGGCGTCTTGTCATCGGGACGACGGTTCAGGCGTTGCCAAAGCTCCTCGGTCAAGAAGGGCATGTAAGGGTGCAGCATGGTGAGGCCGCCCTCGAGAGCAGTGTAAAGGGTGTCAATGGCAGAGCGGCGCGCCTCAGCGTTTTCGCCATAGATGAGGGGCTTGGACGACTCCTATCATGCTTGTTAGTGACCACCGATCAACTGATCGCAAGGTAGGACTTACAATGAAGACATCGCAAAGGTCGTCGTGGAAGTAGTGCCAGGCGATCTGCGTGCTCTTAGCGAATTCGCGGTCCTCAAGGGCCTTGTTAATGTCCCTCGAGGCGATGCTAAGCTTGTGCAGGATCCAGCGCTCCGCTAGAGTCTCCTTGCCTGTCTTGTCCGCTGTCTCGCGAGGAATAAAGTCGGCATCAATGCCACCGAGCACGAACTTGGTAGCCTGGTAGACCTTGTTGCAGAAGCGGCGGTAAGCGTGCATGACCTTCACGTCAAAGTTGATGTCACCACCGCCAGTGGTGTACTGGACAAGCGAGAAGCGCAGAGCGTCGGCACCACAGTCGGGAATGCCTTGCGGGAAGGCAGTCTGCTGGTACTTGGTTGCGACCTTGAGCTCCTTGGGGTCGAGGTTACCCTCCAGGAGCTTGGCATGGAGCTCGTCGAGCTTGATACCCTCCATGATGTCGATGGGGTCAACGACATTGCCCAGAGATTTGGACATCTTGCGGCCCTCAGAGTCACGGATGAGAGAGTGGCAGTACACCTCCCTGAAGGGCACCTGGTCAGTGAGCTTGAGACCGAGCATAATCATACGAGCGACCCAGAAGAAGAGAATGTCCCAACCAGTCTCAAGGATGCTGGTAGGGTAAAGCTTCTCCATGTCGGGAGTCTGCTTTGGCCAGCCAAGGGTCGAGAAGGGCCACAGGCCAGACGAGAACCAGGTGTCGAGCACGTCTTCGTCACGGCGCAGAGTAAAGGTCTTGCCAGGGAATTTCTTGGCCGCCTTCTCCTTGGCCTCTGCCTCGTCGCGGCCGACGACCCAGTACTGATCATCAGCATCGCTGTTGTTCTCGCCTTCGACCTGGATAAAGTAGGCGGGAGCCTGGTGACCCCACCAAAGCTGTCTCGACAAGCACCAGTCTTGAATGTTCTCGAGCCACCTAAAGTAGTCGGCCTCGGCAGTTGCAGGGCGAATCTTAATGTCACCGTCACGGACAGCCTTGATGGCAGGCTCCGCCAGGCTCTTCATGCGCATCCACCACTGCGGCTTGACAATGGGCTCAATGACGTCCTTAGTCCTCTGGCAGAGGGGAATCCTCATCGGGTTGTTCTCCTTCTTGACGTACAGACCAAGCTTGGTGAGCTCGTCAACAACAGAATAACGCACGTCGAAACGCTTCTGGCCCTCGAACATGCCACCGTTGTTGTTAAGCAGACCATCATCGGTAAGGACGTTGATGAAGTCGAGGTTGTGGCGCTGGCCCAGGCTAAAGTCGTTGGGGTCATGAGCAGGGGTAATCTTCACGGCACCGGTACCGAATTCAGGATCGACGTAGGTATCGGCGACAATGGGGAGCAGGCGGTCGACAAAAGGATGCTTGGCCTTCTTGCCAACAAGATGCTTGTAACGCTTGTCTTCGGGGTGGACGGCAATACCAGAGTCACCAAGCATGGTCTCCGGACGCGTCGTAGCAACTTCGATGGTCTCCTCGGAGCCCTCGATAGGGTACTTGAAGTGCGTAATGACACCAAACTCGACCTTCCTCTCGTATCCCGGAACGTCCAACAGTGTGCGACCCTCAATGTCCTTGTTGTCGACCTCGAGGTTCGAAAGCGCCGTCCTTAGAGTCGTGCACCAGTTGACAAGACGGTTTGACCTGTAAATGAGACCCTCCTCGTGCAGCTTGACAAACGTTTCCGTGACGGCCTGGGAAAGGTTCTCGTCCATGGTGAAAGCCTCCCTGGTCCAGTCAAAGGAACCGCCCATTCTCCTGAGCACGTTGTTGATGCGCTGGTGGTACTCTCCCTTCCAGTCCCAGATCCTCTGCACCATGGCCTGACGGCCAAGGTCATGTCTCGTCTTCTGTTCTCTCCTCCAAAGCATCTTCTCGACAACGCTCTGGGTCGAGATACCGGCGTGGTCGCATCCCGGGACGTAGAGCACAGTCTTGCCCCTCATACGGTTCCATCTGATCATGGTGTCTTGTAGCGAAGTGGCGAGCGCGTGGCCAACGTGAAGGGCACCGGTTACGTTTGGCGGAGGTTCTGAAATGACAAAATAGCCAGCAGGCTTGACCTTGCCGTCAGGACCAAACTCTGGCTCAAAGTAGCCCTCCTTCTCCCACCAGTCGTACCAGGCGGACTCGACAACAGAAGGAATGTAGGCCTTGTGGTAGTCATCGTCGAGCGACTTGAGGACTGGGCTTCCAGTTAGCATCGCCAAACGTCAGAAAAGGATCTCGCATTGACAGACTCTTCTTCTGGCCCTTGGGCGTCTCCTCAACGTAGGGCGCCAGCTCTTGCTTGCCAGCCGTCTTCTTCTTGGTCGCATTCTTGACGGTAGCCTCGGCCAGAGCGGCCTTTTTAGCTTGCTTCTCAGCAAACTTCTTGGCCTTTTCGGCCTTTTGACGCTCCTTCTCAACTGCGGCGTTGAATCAGCTATTATTTCACGCTCAGGCTTGACCCAACGGCGCGGCTGGGGCAAAAGGCCCCTCAGCGCAGTGCCGCAGGGCCAATTGTATCATGTCGGACATCCATACGCTCTTTCGGGGTCTTGGGCTTAGCGCCGGCCTCCGCCTTTACTTCGCCATCCTTGCCTGGAGCTTGTTGGCCGGTGGGGTCCTGCTTGGACGACTCGACGGCGGCGGACGCAGTCTCGTTGGAGACTGGAGGGGGGGGACCAGTGGCCGGGCCAGTCTTCTCTCCGGCTACACGGAAAATTTGCGAATCAGCCCGAGTTGCGCAGAGGCAAGATCGCAGAGGAAGTGCCTACTAGGATTATGGGAAGCGTGGTTGTGCGCCATGTTGGAAGAGGCGCGAGGTTGCCACAGGCGAAAGGTGACAAGGAAGGGTGAGCGCCGGAGGAGCGCTCGGGGTAGCGTTTTGAATGATTTGCCCGCTGGGCTGTGGAATTGGAGGTAAAGAATCGAAAGATTGCACTGTGACTCCAACTTTCTGAAGGCGGGACACCAGCGCGGCGGGATGCTTGGCGGTAGTTATGTAAGCGCCCACGTCCTGACCTTACACCAACGCCCACTCCTCGCTCCTGCAGGTAGGTATTCGTCTTTTGTGCTCGCGTGACACCCAAAAAAGGCAGCTCACTGTCTACTACGGCATGCGAGTCTGAAGACATGAATTCGATGGTATCCACAATTAGCGCTACGAAACCCAACCCCGCCACCTGCATCATCTCCAACTCTTCTTCCTCAGCATCTTGGACGTCCTTCTTGTCCGGCCCGCTTTCTTTCTTGACCATGACATCCGTTCTCGCGTAAAGCCCCGGTCGACGAATTTCGCGGGATCCGTGATTCCCTCGTCGACTCCGTGTTTGCTTTCCCGTCCGTCTGGGCTGCCCAAGGCACTGTGAGTGTCGGATTTGTTCTTCACGAAAAATCCGCTTAGAGTCGATTTTGCTCCACCTCACGATCAATTCATCATGCAGAGTTCGTGTTGTTGCGGAGGCAATCCTGGCGAACGGGGTTGAAATAGGGGTGGGCCATGGCCTCCTTGGCCGTCAAACGCTCCTGCAAATTTGTCAGAACACTTTTGGACATGGCCAACGGCAGATGTCAATTACCTGGTGGTCGTAACGCAGGAGCTTGTCCAGGAAATCGATAGCATCATTGCTAACGAAGCGCTGGTTCTCGGCGTTGATGAAGCTGTGCCAGCTCTTCTTGGGGAAACGGCCAAGAATGTCATCATACTGAGCGTCAAGCTCAATGTCGTACTTGTCAAGATAATCAAAGAGGTCCTCGGTTCCAAGGACCTTGGCAATCTTGACAAGCTGGTCCGCATTACTGTTGCCGTGGAAGAAGGGCTCTTTGCGGAAAATCATCGAGGCAAACATTGCGCCAAGAGACCACATGTCGAGTGAGTAGTCGTACTCCTGGAAATCAACCAACAGCTCAGGGCCCTTGAAATAACGAGACGCGACCCGGACGTTGTATTCGGTGCCAGCATGGTAGAATTCGGCAAGACCCCAGTCGATGAGCCTCAGCTTGCGCTTCTCGTGGTCGATCATTACGTTGTGTGGCTTGACGTCGCGGTGCATAATACCCTTGCTGTGACAGAAATCAAGCGCCTAGCCCCGTTAGCGTTCGTGTCTTGGCACAATGGCCGGAGGCGCGTACCTTCAACAGCTCAAAAATGTAGAATCTGACGTCGTAATCCTGGAACTTGGGGTATAGGCTTCTGAAGTCGGTGTTGTTCACATATTCAAAAATGAGGGAGGGAGTCTTGCTCTATCAACTGTAAGCCACGATCCTCTCGGAGATGATTGCGAGCGCTCAAGAAGCGCACTTGTGCCTCACCTGGTTGTCCCTGACGACGTCGAGGAGAGCCACAATATTGGGTCCTCCGCTCAGGTTTTGCAGAATTTTGATCTCGCGCTTTATCTTCTTCTTCTTGACCGGCTTGAGGACTTTGATTACGCATTGCTGGTAGTTGACGACGTTAATGCCTTCGAACACCTCGGAGTATTTGCCACGGCCTGTGGGCGCACGCACATTAGCAAGGGCATCTCGGCAGTCTCGCGATCATGTAAAGCAGGCTCACCAATCTTCCGGACGACCTCGTAGTTCTCCAAAACGCCCCACGAGATGTTGACAGAGTCATAGTCCCAGTAGGACCGCGGCATATTCGCGTTCACATCTGCGTCTCCATCAGCAGCTCGTCCAGCGCAAGCAAGAGAGCCTCGCACTGACCTGCGTAGACACGCGCCATACTTGGCGCCCGTGACTGCAGGTTTTCCACTCGTATGTCCGACACTTCGGCGGTGTTTTGGGGAGGATTCCGGAAGGAGACGAGCACAGCAGCGAGCAGGACCGCGACGAGGGATCCAAGGAGTGTGGGGTGGAACCAGCGGAGCGCAAAGGCTTTGATGGAGCGAGGCTGGGGTGTGTGTGCAGGCTGGGTCGGGTCGCCAGCTGCGCGGGTGGTGGTTTCGTCGGCGGGGCGGTTTCCAGAGTGGCCGCGACGATCGACGGCATCCCTGTCGCGCCTTTTGAGCCTCAGGCCTCAAGCCGCTTTTTGACCTCCGCGGGACCAACACTCACCTTGACTGCTCAACTCTCTCGTCGTGTCCCATTATTGCCTTGCCGTCTTGCAAACACGCGTGTGACGGTCAGTCGTATCGAAGCGCCATATAGTCCACTTATACCCCGTCGCCGTTTTGCCGTCTACTGGTTCTCTACCACGCGCTACGACCTTTCTAGACCTGGACTTTTTCAACGCCTTCAATACCGCCCGCCTCGACCGCCAGTCCAGATGTTTCACGATCTCAATGTGCCGTGGTCCGCGAAGGAGGTCGAGCTCCAGCGGACCATCGCCTTTCTCGACGAATGTGAGCCGCGCTCGCCTTTCCTGCGTTGACGCATCTGACGTCTCGCAGTGGGATACAATGTGGTCGCGCTGACCCACACACTTTCTGGCAAACTGCCCGCGGATCTTGTATGATTTCTCTACATTGTCTTACGAGGAGCCGCGCTGATTCTCCAGTCATGTCCAATACCGAATCCGCTGCCGTTTCCAACGCCGCCCAAGATGCGCATCCTCCGCCGCTGCACTCTCGTCCTCAACGACCCAGCGCACAACCACCGCATAAATAACCTCGCTTCTACCTACGACATTGTCGCGGTGCGACCCAATGACGAGAAGACGCTCCAACAAGCCTGTCAGACTCTCGACTGCGACATCATCTCCATCGACATGACGCAACGGCTGCCCTTCTTCTTCAAATTTAAAATGCTTTCCCAAGCGATCGAGCGAGGCATCAAGTTCGAAATCTGCTATGCCCCGGGTGTGTTGGCGCGAGACAGTTCGGCGCGAAGAAATCTCATCACCAACGCGACGCAGTTGATCCGCGCATCAAGAGGACGGGGCTTGATAATAAGCAGTGAGGCAAAGTCGGCAATGGGATGTCGCGGACCATGGGACGTCATCAACCTTGCGGCTGTGTGGGGTCTTGGTCAAGAACGGGGACATGAAGCCTTGGTAAAAGAGGCGCGTGCTGTGACGGTCAGCGCGCAGATGAAGCGGAAAAGCTATCGAGGCGTCGTTGACGTGGTGTATGGCGGCGAGAAGCCGGCGAAAAAGGAGCCGCAAGCGCAGGAAAAGAAGGGACAAGGAAAGGGAAAACAGGATAACCAAAAGCGCAAGGCTGAGGAAGGAGACACCGCGTCAGAGCAGAACAAGGCACCGTCGAAGCGGGAGTTGAAAAGACAGGCTAAAAAGGCTCGGACAGAGGGACAAGTGCCATCCAACCCCGGAGCTGGCAAGGCCAAAGAGTCGACTGGAGCGGAGCCAATGGATGTATCTTGAACAGATGAGGGCAACTAGACCTCGACCATCCCACTTCGACAACGGGACTTGTTTCAGCTGCACGAGCTTTGAAAAGCACCACGACACCCGTCTGAGTTGCCAGCTCGAGTCGAGAAACCACGCAACAGGCAAGACACTGTCTTGGCAACTCTCAATGTACTTGCTGAGACCCAACTACCGTGCCAACCTTTGGCAACATCAGGCTTCACAAAGTATGCGCTACCATAGACGATCTCCCAAGAGTAAAGAAGAGCAAAAATCATCATTTCAAGCCGTCCTCGCATTCTCATCATGGTATCATTCAACTTTGCCGTCCCCCTCGCCCTCATTAACCAACCAGCCTCAAAGTTTCAAGCACCCGGCGTACCCTCCCGGCTCCTCTCCCCACTCTTCCTCCCGTGGTGCCCATCCATATGCAACAAATGCTTGACCTTCTCGCCAAGTCCCTTCTTGCCTCCCTCGCCCTCTCCCTCCTTCTCCGCGTGGTGGTGATGTTCCTTCTGCGGTTCACTGTGTCCACCGTACTTCTCGCGGTGGACATTGCCCTCGCCGCCGCGTCCCGTGTGGTAGTTTGCATGCTCGGGCCCCGGCTGGCGCAGCGCGGGCTCTGGGATGACGTCTGTGCTGCGTCGGCCGCCGGCGGATGAGGCGTGGTCGGCAGTGGAGGCGTGCGCGTGCGAGTGCGAGTGCGCGTGTGGGTCGGATGTGCCATGGAGTGGGGTTGAGATGTTACCGGCGCCGCCGCGCTTCAAGAGGTGCGCATGTCAGTTGAGTTTTGGTGGGGGAAAGTTAGGTATTGGGGATGGGAAATGTGTCTGCGAGCTCTAAAGACCACTCGGAGTAGTAGATCAAAGGGCAATCGTCCTCGTCGCTACTAGGCTCACTACTTCTGGAAGCGCGTGGAAGACTGCCGGACGGCGGAGATGCAAGCGAAGAAAAAAAGGCAAAACAAGCAATGGCAAAAATTGTGGGAAAGACGAGAAGAGAGCAGAAAAGGAAGGAAAAGTTACACAGCGAAAAGATAACTTACTCCAGTCGAGTACTCGGGCTCGCTCGACTCGCCCTGCACGCCCTCGCGCACAATGGCGCCATCGGTGTAGACGCGCGGGTCGTGTCCGATGTTTCCGGCACCTGTCGTCGCGGTTGCATTAGCATCAGCATCAGCATCAGCATCAGCATGTCATGCGCTCATGCGAAAATTGAGAGGTTGATTTGGGAATGGCGGAGATGAGATTGGAGAGAGAAACGTGACAATCGTTTGGAGATTCAGCGAGGTTGGACGTGTGAATTGGGCTCATCGTACCTCCGCGGCCAGTCGACACGATGGGGTCGTTGGAAGGCATGGTGGCTTTTGCGACAGAAGAGTTGTTGTTTGTCTGTCTGTTTGGTTGATAGGTCGATGAAGAGGATTGATTGCTCAAGTCGCTGGCTTGGAGTAGAAGTTGGTGTAGACTCGCAGGAGTACAAGCAGAGTAAGCAAGATTAGGACAGAGTACAGTTCAAATACCAAGATGTCTTCCGCGGGACAAGAAGCTTGAAAGAGCTCTCCGCTCTCCCCCAGCGCCCGCCGCGGCGCGTGACGTAACTCGTCTACGTGGGATAGTTGCATATCACCCATGTGCGGCGGCCGCTGAGGTGCCCATGACGAGCGGGCTGGGCGCTTCGCGACACGAGTAAGGTGAGGTGACTCTTGATCCATTCAACAAACAGCAGCACAAAGGGCAGGTCGGCCTTGTGGACGTTGGCTTAGCCATGGCCACTTGTCCGGGGGGAGAAGCGATTGCAGGGCTCGCGGGCGGGGGCCAGAGATAAGGTGATGTCCAGGTCATTCCATTAGCCGCTGTTGACCTTCACGTCGGTCCAGGCTTCCTTGCCGTGCTTCCCCGGCGCTACCCTACAGTGCCTGTACCCTGTGTCCGACTCCGTTTTTCCGACCTGACGACGTCCTGTCAACTGAACCATCCAATCCTGACCTCCCGTCTCTCGCCATTACCACCTGTTTTGTCCATCGATCCTGTATACTCCGAGCCTTCGTTTGCACTGTCATTCCCTCTTCGAGCCGTGCATATCCATGTCCCGGGATTCTGAAGGCAAATTGTTCTTTCCCTGTATGCAAATGTCGTCCTGGGTATGCGGAGCAAGTGTGGAAGCAAAAGCTATGGAAAACACCTTCGATTAGGAAGATGGACTTTACCACTGGCCTGCTTTCTCGTTGGCGCTGTCGAATCCCACGATCGGCTCCCACTGCTCTGCCGGTTCCTCAGGCTCTTTCTGGGCACTACCGGCGCGAGACTTGCCGCCATGGGAACCGCTGTGATGACTGGCCGGCTTTCCGTTCTGCGAGCCACTCTTTTTGTTGGGAGAATTAACCGGCTCAGTAACGCCTTGTTCGCCCGTGGTTTTGTTCAAGAACTGGCCGTTTCCGGCAGCGCATGAGCCACCCCATTTTTCGAGCCTGTGATCTTTGTCTTTGCACCAATTGTCTTTGGTGCATGAGAGGCACATATCGAAACTGCAGGCGTCACAGTGCCACCATTTGTCCGCACCGTAGTCCAGGATCTTCTTGCAGATATCGCAAGTAGTCGGTTCTCCAGAGGACGATTTCGATTTGTTTTCGGACTTCTTGGAGCTGGTTGCTTCGGGTACCGTCTGAAGCCAGCTCTTCACGGATTTGTGGCCTGTGTCGGAAGGAGCCTTGACAGACTGCTTGACCGAGCTACTCTTTCCGGAAATGCTGGAATTCTTCATCAGCTGCTCGACCAATTCCTCCTTGCTCAGGCTCATCAGCTTCTTCTGCTCTTCGCGCTTTTTAACCTTCTCCCAGTCGACCTCTCTGCGACTGTCCATCTTCTTGAGCGTCTCTCTGGTGCGGTACTTGAACCTGAACACGGCGTAGGGATTCTCCATGGTGTCCTTGTACAACGGGACTCCCAGACGATGACGGTATTCCATGCCCTGGCCAGCATGGACTTGGTGCTTCAGACCGCGCTTCTTGGCTTCGCGCTCTGGGACTTGGTCCGGGACTTCGGACGGAGCAGTGAGGAAACCACTAGAAGTGTCGATGCACTCAGCAAGCTTCTTCTTCTGCTCGACTGGACGCTTGTTCCAATTCTTCCAGTAAGACTTGATAATGGGCTCTTCGGGGACAGAAGGAACATGCATGTATGAGATGGAGCTCGGCGCTTTGGAAGACTTGTGCGACTTGGGTTTGTTCGAGCCTTGGTCCGGCTGCCAGGCCTGTTCAACCTTTTGGCTTCCGCTATCAGACTTACGGGACTGGGCCTTGTCTGAGCCATTCTCCGGCTTCCAGGCCGGGTCGACCTTTTGGCTTGCGTCGTCGTTCTTCCAGGTGGTTTCGGCGTTGTTGTTAGCGACAGCCTCGTTGTCGAAACCAGCATTGATGACATTCTCGAAGGTCGCGGGTTGCTCTTCAGCAACTGGCTTCTTTGTGGGGTTCTGCGCATTGCCTTTGTCTTTGCTATGCTGCAGGACGTGCGGCTCATTAGCACAACGAGGATTATACCGATGCCTGTGGTCATGGAACGATGGTCGCTCGTAGCCGCGGAAAGTCACGGTGCTCGCAAGTTCTGAATCAGGTTGATCACGCCTCCACGATGGTCTCGAATCTTCGCAGGCATGCGGCTGGGATCTTTGCATGGCCCAAGGCTCCGCACCGTATGCGAACGGATTCTGTGGAAAACCATCCTGGAAATTGACGTGCCGCTCCTGACCAGAGCGAGTGCCAGACTGACATCAGGTACGAAGTGACTTAGAAAATGCAGCACACGTGGAAGCAAGATTACTTACAGTGCGGGCTCTCTCATGAACTTGCGACGGACGGCGATTAGCCTCAGAAGCTAGTGAGTCTGGCAAAGGTCAGTATTGCGGTTTTGCGCAAGACGACGTGTCGGAAGATTCCTGCCCACGCCTAGAAACAGATGACGACTAACCTGACTCTCTCGCAGTCTCGACTACAACGGTGAAGTTCTTGTTCATCTCAGGAGGCATCCACATGACACCGGGTTGGCAATCTGAAGATGGCCTGAATCGCCTTCGCGGCGCTGGTTCAGGCATCCTGGGACCAGAAGCACTGAGCTGTGCATGAGGTCGAAACATGTCGTAATAGCCGCCATCGTTGCCCAATTCGCCGGTCGGGATGACGCGACTGGCACTGGACGTCCCGGTCAAGCTTCCGGCGACATAGGACAGAGGGACCCTCGGATCCCTGTAGCTGTTACGGCGGTCCGATGGTCCGTCGAGGCCAGCACCAAAATTTTCCTCCTCGGAGTCTTGTTCAGAGTCATCGTTTGCTCCGTCGTATGGTGCGTAGAAGGCTTGGACCTCCTTGGGAGGTTCCATGCCGTGCAGGCGCAGCACGACGACCTCAATGGTGCCTATCTCATCGGTGCGATTGGCATTTGCGGCAGTGGCAGCTGTTTGGTTTCAGCAGACAAGACTTTTCACTTTCGTGTCAGGAATACCCACCAATGTTGAGCTTATCAAAGCGCCATTCGCGTCCAAGAAAGCGCTCGCCCTGGATCTTTTCTTCCTTCTGGCGGAAGCGGAAATTGACCTGTGAATCTTGGCGGTAGGTGTAGCCGGGATATTCTTCTAGCAGGTCGCCTCTGAAGCGCATGCACTGGTAGACTCCGTCGATGAAGACAAAGGCTGCCAGGCCACGCGCGATGTAGCTATCAGAGGAAACGTGGATGTTGAATCCGCTGCGCTCGTCGGGAATGGCGACAAAGGTCTCGACACAGCCGTCGGTGTAAACCGGATGGTACTCGGTGAGTGGCTCGTCGGAAGGCGACAGTAAAATCTTGCAAGTCATCTGCTTGAGCTTCGGCATGATGGAGAGTGTTGGCCACGGAGGGCGAATTTATTGGAAGAGGTGTGATTGAATGGATCAAGCTGGCGATTGTCTTCAATCAAGTCGAGACATGGCCAGTCAGGATTGAGATGGTGAAGAAGCGGCGTTGCCTTCGGTTGCGCAGCAGTTGTGGGATTGATGAGGGAGCAGATCACAGAAAGAGGAAGGGTTTGAGTGAGTCGAGAAAGAGTCGAGGCTCGGTCAAGATACCAGTTGAGATTCGACTTGGGTGATGGGGGCGTTGAAAAGAGGTGCAAAAATTAAAGACCTTGTGGGTGCGTGTGGAAAACTAGGTGACCCAGGAGGCAGTCATGACGCGCCGCTGGGCGGTGGACACCCAGTCACCGCCGTCACCACCCGTACCCGTCGGGTACCCGTACTGACAACATGGGTAGTCAGCTGGACACGGATCAAAATGTGCAGTGGTCGTCTACTCTGTGGAGACACAATGGTGTTGTTTGACCATGCTCATCTACATGAGGATGCAACACCATTTTAACGTCTACTGCGCCTATGGGACCCCTAATACTAGGTCATCCATCGTGGAGCTGGAGGTGGTGGGTGGTCGGATGCGGAAGCGGAGGTTGGCAGTTGAATTACATACATAGCTACGGGATGCGGAGAAGCAGACCCTGAGGGAGTGGAGATGGCGGAATCCGGGGAAGGTGGAGAGCTATTACCTAGGCAGGCAGGAGAAGAGAGGAGAGGAGAGGAGAGGAGAGGAGAGGAGAGGAATGGCCGGTTGCTCAACGGGGCCCGTCCAAAGAGTATTGAAGGAAGGAAGGTAGAGTCTGGAATCCACCGCACACGACGACACCTTAGCTGTGTGGTCTCGAGCACCAAGGGAACTCTCACATGCAATTCCCTCGCTTGCCACCCGACGGCTGCTGCATCGTCACGACCAGCCAGAACGAGTCGAGAAACCTGCGTCGCCGTCTTGTATTGACTCCTGGCTGGCTAACTAGCTGGCTGGCTGGCTGGTATGCCGCCGCCTTAAGCTTCATTTTCCATTCCACACGCCGCCAGCAGCCGTACCACGGATCCGGTCCGGTCGCTGGGGAGGAAGTGCTAAAGTGGTCGTGTGCTGTGTGTGTGTGCTGTGGTGGCCAAATACCTAATACCCATGTAGGCACTGCTTCGTCTCTCACGCTGCTGCTGCTGCGCTACCACTCCAGCTGGCTGGCTGCTCTGCCTTCAACTGCCATAACTCACTCACAATGACAACCTCCCTTCCCCCACCGTCCTCTCGCATGACAGCCCCCTCTCACCATTCTACCATGATGTTGACAGCTTAAACTGCACCACTACCGAGCTCCTTCCCACACAATGTAAGCGCCTCCCGCCACGCCGCTCCAACCCTCCCCACCTACCTGTACCTATTATCGCTCATGCCTTTCAGGAATTGTGACGAGCGTCAGCGCCTGCTTGACCTCTTGACGTCGGCCGTTGCAGCCATTCACCCTCACGCTTCACATGTCCTCGCCAACTACATTGCACGCCCGCTTACCGACCATGACCTTGCGCAATTGGTTCAAGGTACCATTCACTCCACCCATCAGCCCAAGAGGCGCTCGCGAACAGCGACGTGCACCAGGCTGCTCCGCTGCATTGATCGCGCAAAGACACAATACGCGACCTACCTTCGTGCGACGGACAAGCGCGACATTCGGGTCTACTGGATCGCCTCCAAGGACGTGCAGCAGTTTGGTCCAGGCTACCGTCGAGAGCATTGGCTCTATTTCAGCGAAATTTACGCGCGCCGTTACGAAGAGGGGTTGATTGGAGAGTACGATAGGGTCAATGGCCACAAATTCACAGGCTTCAGCGTCGTGGTGGACAGCTCAGAGCACAAAAAGCTCACCGACATCACCGCCGAATGGCCCCTTCACTTCAAGGACAACATCAGTCAGACATATGCGCCGCTGGATCATTCAGAGCCCCCACGCACCATGGAGGACATCTGCGTCGACATGGTCAAGTCCCTCGTCTCGATCCATGCCTCTCGTTTCGACTTTGAACCCACTCGATTCGTCCGGGGAAATGAGCACTGGCATCCTTTTCCTTGCTCCACCTACACTACCCATGAACGCCTTTTCAACCATTACCGGGGAACGACTTTGGAGGAACTCAACCTGTGGGATCGCGGTGACCTTCCCGAAGTAGTAATCCACAGAGGCCGTGAACGGGCTGGAGAGCGCCAGGCTGGAATTGACCGCGCGGCGAAATGTCCGAATCACGAGCCTCCCATTCAAGTGGATGAGGAAAACATTCAGCGTGCCGAATTTTTCAGCGGAAAGCTCGGAGGCTTCCCGTCTCAACATGGGCCTGGCCTGTCTGGATTGCCGCTGGATCAGCCTGCTGTTACTGGCCGCTACAACAAGGCTGGTCGCATGCCACCTCCTCCAGAGTACCGTATTATGGCCAGCTCGGATTCAGGCGAGGACTCTGGATCGGTTGCAGTCGCAAGCTTGTCGCTGGTGACTGGAAACGTCAAGCGAATGAAGTCGTTTGTTCAACGGCCGTCTCGTGGAGAGCCGCTCACACCCAGCGACGACGAAGAAGAGCCCCTTCGATCTCAAGGAGCCCAAACACGAAGACAGCCGTTCTCGACGCCTCCCTCTTCGCCGCTGTCGCTTCTTTCTGTGCAGCTTGCAAGTTCAAACACGGGATTGGAGACCCCTCCCAGCTCGACATCTCCAGTCAAACCTACTCGGTTAGACATTCCCAACAGGCAGTTCAAAAGAAGAGTTCCCTCCGCGACGTCCAAATTGAAGCGCAAAAAGGGCACACCTCGTCGCCCAGGATTGAAGAGCAACAGCTCTCAAGACTCAGTCTTGTCCAATGCATCCACCACTGCCACTCGCACTACCTCGAGCTCATCCTTGGACCCGCTGGCCAGGACCTCGACAGACGAGTCCAAAATTACGCCGTCATGCGTCGACTCTCCCTCGCCGACCAATCTGTGGACACTGCCGTCCGTCGCATCCAGACAGCCAGCGCTGCGCAAGGACTCTGGGCTTGGCACCTTTTCGCCTGGTCGACAAGCTACGACTAGCATCCAGCGAGTCGACGCGCTTGACCAACGGACCGCAAGCGCACATGCACGCCGCAACGGCGACAGCCCGAAGCTACCGCCATCGCAAATGGCACGCGGTATCGTCGGCGACCGCAAAGACTCGTGCTTTTCGGCGCCCAAAGCGCACCTGGAATCGGCCGCGATGGACGCGTTGATGAATTCGGCGAGCCCCAAAGCGAGCTAGTGAGGTTGCTCGGAGCTCATTGGATTTCCTACCACCCACCCTCCACTTTTGCATACCGGTACAGATAACGAGCATTCCTTGCCCCTACTTCTTTTTTTCTGCATTGCGTTGCTTCGAGAATACCCAGGTCGTTTTCCTTTCCTTACACTTCTAATACCCCCCTCGTTCTCTTCTCTGTTTTTCATTCTTGAAATTTCGTTGCATTGCTTTCGGTATAGCGCGAGCGAGCGGGTCGAGTCGTTGGGTCTCTTCGGTGGCAATAATGTCTTTCCTTAATTTCATTCCCTCTTCCTTATTCTCTCCTTTGTTACGAAACTAGACGGCGGATATTCTCACAGTCCAGTCCTCGCTGAAATTCAACATGGCTGATGTTTGGTTGCGACGTGGAGTGCGTCTGGAGCCATAGCCAACTTAAAACATAGTCGAAAGGAGAATGGACGGCGGCGATGATGGCGGCACGGTCCTTCTTTTGATCGTTGGGGTTCGTCGCATATGGATGGATGGATGGACGGTATGGGATGGCATGCGCGCGCGGTATTTGCAGTAGCGAGGCGTTTCTGGATGGCGTACCACACCTGCCCGCCCGTCAACCTTCTTAACGTACACTCTTTCTCTACACGGGACGGGCAGGCAGGCGAATAGGTAGATACAGCATACCTAACCCCACCAACAGTCGGCTTTCACTTGCTGCTCTTTTCTGGCGAGCGGGCGAGCGATTCAATGGACATGTCTTTCGTTTGAAAGTTGACCTTTCTGTCGTTCATCGATACCTCCAGAAGAGCAATGGTTCCACGAGAAGCGTTGGCGTGATTAGCGATGCAAACTCTAATGCACTTAACTCTACTTGCAACACTTGAGAACGAACGGCGGGGTACCTAGGTATGGAGAGCGGGCGAGTGATTGGGTGCGGGCGCGCGGGTACCTGCATCGTTGGTCCCCTAGCTAGATAGGCAGGGAGCTAGGTCAGTCCCTTTCTGTGCCCTCCCTCTCTCTCTCTCTCTCCCCCTCCCTCCCTCCCACCCGTCGCAAGGGATGCTGATCGGCGTGCGTTGCCGGAAGCTTGCTCGTTTGCGGGTCGGTTGCCCTGCATGTTTCTTGATCGTACGTCGCCCATCCCCATGCCTAAATGGTATGATTTTGTGTGCTTGGGGCAGTCCAGATTTGGAGGTTGACGAATCTTTGAATGGAGTTAGAATTCGGACCATAAAGATTCGAACGGGTAGTTGGCAAACGACCAGTTCCACTCACCCGCGAACCCCCCCCCCCCCCCCCCCCCCCCCCCCCCCCCTCATCTCTCCCTTGTGCATTCATTCCACAAGCCCATCCCGCGCCACAGTGGCAAACCACCCCACCCACTCACCGCCCGCACCGTTGCACCTCGCACTGTACCTGCATACCCGCGCGGGAAGGATGGCGCCGATCATGGGCGGGCATGCGTGCGTGCCTCCGAGCGTGCATTAGCTCGTCGCAATGCGCGGCGCGAGCAATGATTATGTAGCAGGGATAGGAATCAGCGAAGTTGCGTGGTTAGGATGCTGAGATGGGGATGCGAGAGATCCTTTGGTGTGGTTGGTTATCCTGGAGGCGATTGTGTGGAGGAAGGAGGGAGAGAGGATGTGGAATAGGATTTGGATAGGAGAAGATGTAAACGTCTGGGGGGGTGAGGAGATTGTGGAGAGCTGTTATGAAACAAGAGAAGAACATATGTCTATCCAAGGGACCAACCAACGAGGGAAACGGCCTGGGAGGATCCAGGTGGATCAATTGATCGAGGGTGCAAGACGCACGCTGCGTTTTGTTGGTGTTGCTTTGTGGCATCTGTCTTTCTTTTGCAACAAACAGCTCGAATCATCCCGAGCAAGGGAAAAAGGTCTCGATGCATCATCTCAAAGCCATGCTCAGCAACATTTCAGTTGCAGAAGGTGTGAGAAAGCTGTCGATATCCGCGCGGAAGATTCCAGATCTAATTAGCTGGTTGATTGAAAGAGATGGAAGCAAAGAAACTGTGCCAAAGCGATATTTGGCCGAGCTCATTGCTCGACTGAGCTCCTCTCCCGTTACTTCATCAAAGAATACAAGATGAGCAGGGTGATGGAAAGCACCAGTAACAAAGTTGACCGAGTCGATCAAGCCAAGAAGGAATCCAAGCGATCAGGCCGAGCGAGCACAAAAGTTTGGAAAACGATGAGAAGAGAAATGTTCAGATGAAACGACCATTCTGTCTACTTTCCACAGCCAAAACGAACCTCTCTTCCAAACTTGAAACGAGGACTCCGGCGGCGTCGATAATTGCAAACCTCCTTTTCCATGTCGAATGCGCTTCTGGGTGTTTTCCCCCTGCCGTTATCCTACCCACAATGTGTCAGAAGGGGAAGGAAAGAGTAGATAGACTGAAGACGAGGAAGTAAAATCCTGGCTTTCGATGGCAAAGAAGCGAGACCAACGACTTCAATCCTATTTTTGTGAGCGGCAGCACCCGAGTAGATGAAGAATTGGTAAGTGGCAGACGCAACAAGCGCGATTTTACGCCACGCCTAGCTAGATACCTACCTACTTAGGTGGGTAACTAGCGGTTGAATGGGATCGTTGCATCTGGTCCACTGGCCGACTGGAGGTTTGGATCGATGGTTGTCCCCGCCAGCTGAATGAGACAGCAGCGTGTTTGGTTGTGGGTCGGGAGCAGTCAGAGGCAGCGTGTGTGGATGTGGACGCTCGTGGTGTGGCGGCATGATTTGCAATTCTGTTTGTACCACAGCCGGTTGGCGTGAGAGAGTGGTATCGTGCGAGGAGTACGGTAGGAAAGGAAGCAAGTAGGTCGCGTGTCTAGAATCGGTTGCCTGTCTGTCGCTAATGTCGTGTTTTGTACGGCTTCGTGTTGCTACACTCAGGCGAAATATCTGAGTCGATTAGTTTTAGTTCGGAGTAGGGGATGTCGAGTGCTGTCGTGATACTGAAAGAGACATGTCGCTTGATGTGGAGATGGCTGGTAAGCATGCGTTGTGGTTGAAAGAATCTTGCGGTCGGCCTGTGCAGCCGATGGTGTGTCCTTTGCCGCAGCGCAACTACGCAAGCTGTTGTTTTTGATGTCAGCACATACGATCCACTTAGGTTGCTTCTGTCATCGTGACCCTGGTGCTGAACCCTGACAGACCAATCAGTCCAGGCTAGTTCACAGCATCATACCACAGCTTCAACTTGACATTCACGATCAGCGATTCATCGTCGAAGCAACAGGAGCGTTGGTACCGAAACAACGGCCAGCTATCTGTCTGGCCGCCTGACTACCTGGCTAGATTGTCTGGCCATGCTTCGATCCGGGCGACCGTTCGATTCGATCAAACGAGTCGAGACATTGTCATCCCTTCGCTGCCGTCTGTCGAAACGCGGGGAGGAAGAAAGGGTCCCATCCGGCCCATTGTTTAGGCGGCAGCATGGCCAGGGACTCTGCTCTGCTATAGTGCGAGTGCGCCCACGCTAGGATTGGGAGTAGGAGGGACAAGAATTTCGGATTCGCTTCTCTGGACGAGGTCGAAAAAAATCGAAATTGCCCATTTAGCCGGACGGAAGGCGCGAATAGAGTGGTGGCGCACCTGCCCGCTTTTTGTTCTTCACCATGTGTTTTGTTTCAGTTCATGCTTCATCTCCTTTTGATCGGCGAGCTGCATTGCTCACAGATGACGAGGGGCAGAGAGGCGAAAATTTCCTCCACGAGGAAGATCGAAGCGAAGCTCACGAGCTCCCTTCTACTCAGACACTGCAACAGACAAGGACCAAAGATGTCCCGACTATCTGCCGCCTCGACGCCCATGCCACAGACCCTCGCACATATCCAATATCAATCAGGGTAATAGAAGAGCCGAGCAAAGGCGCGAGAGAAGCACCCGTTTCCGGGCCATGCAAGATGAGAAAGAGTCCGCTTCCTTTCGATAGGGTGAATTGGGCCTTTGCTGGACTGTTCGCTTCATCCCAATCAATAATTTTCCCGTCGTCGGCAGCGTGGATTGCCTGCCCGTGCGGCAGGAAGCGCGAGCTAAGGCAGAGCAGCGCACTGCAGCACAGAGCAAGGCGCTACTGCACGGTCTAGGGCGGGCAGACGCTAGCAAACTGACAGCAGACAATGCGAGAATGCGATGTCGACTTGATGTCTTTGGAGGATGGCTGGCCGTTGGAGATCGGCGTCCGGGTCCAGGTCAATCGACTCTTCCCCGATTGGAGGTTAGTGGTTTAGCAAGTCGTCCCCCCTCCTTCTGCTTTGCTTCGCTTGATATGTTTCTTTGTTGAGTAAACTGGCGCTCAAGGAAGTTTCTATCGACGTGCATCACGCGAGCCAGTACGACCGGACTTGCCGAAGGAATAAGAAGAGAAAGAGAAGGAACCACGATGGAGCCCAGCAGGTCGGATGCAAGCACGAGCCGTCAAGCCTCATGCTCCTCATGGAAACAACTACTCTTGGAGCGCTTGACGAGATCTTTCTCACATCGCCGTGTGGCACGTTTATGCCCCGATTCCCCTTGCCAAAAGCGTTGTCGGCGTTTGAACAAACATGGTATGCGTGGGATGAGAGATGTAGCGCTTGACTGAAGACGGCCGAGGTCAGGACAGGCAGAGTGCGATAAGAAGGTTGCATTAAGAGGTGGACTTGCGAGGTTGTCAGTCATTGTCCCAATACCCTGGTTCGCAAGTCCATTCCTTGGTGTTTGCGGGGGCAAGGAAAGGAAGGGGGCGAGGGGGCGGGGGAATTGTATGCAGGTACTGTGTAACACCACTGGCGTAACAAAGCCCGACCGCATTATCAACAACAACACGAGCCCCTGTCCCATCACCGAGACGACTTGGTCGAACCCAAGACGCCAAAGAAGCTGCAGCGCCGACTTGGTGTTGAATCAAAGAAATCTGATCGTCAGGCATGCCGAGCTGTCACTTACACGCGACGGCTCCTGGGAAAGGCACCTCGTGAGCCTGGCAGCAAACGCGCCCAGTGTCGCCCAGAAGAAGGCCCCAGCCATGCCTAGAACAGCTTGCATGCCGTGACCAGGAACGCAAAGATGCACATTCCAAGCCGATAGAGTAGTGACAGGCGCCAACTCAAGCGAAGCAGCCTAGCCCGAAGCGGTCATGGCGCAGTGGTCTCTCAGTAGGTTTTGCACCGGGAGCCAAGCGGTCGGATAGAATCAGGAGAGGAGAGGAGCGGAGGATGACGCTCTCGCTACACACCAATCCATCAGACACAAATTTGACAAGGACACCTCCATGTGCGCTGACCAGGCGCGGAGCCTACCGTCGGAGTAAATGATGCGGAATGCCAAAATGGCAAAAAGGCAAAAAGGGAGAGAAATGGAGAGAGGGAGAGGAGCAGGACCTTCTGGCGGCGCGAGGCGCGTGAGCCCGTCCCGTCAAGGCAGACGAGGGCGCATCCCCAAGCAATAACCTTCAATGAAGTCGACTCTGTGGGTGCGTTTTTAGTGCGCCAAACGGCATGACCGATCGTACGCCGCCGCCAAGAGGGTGGAATCCAGTGGGTGGAGAGGAGCCGTGGTGAGAGAGTGTGGCAGACTGGCGGGGCGGAGGTGAGTCGAATCGAGTCGCGCTCAAGGTACCACTGCGCCGGCACCGCAGGACTATAGTTTAGATGCTGCCCGGTTGCTGCAAGCGGACTCGACGAGCCCCAGGAGATGGTGTCTTGTCTCTGTTTGGAACTGCGTGCCTTGGCGAGGGAGAAAGGATTGGAAGTCTCGTCGTCCACTCTTACTCTCCTCACCACTACACCCAACGCCTCTCGTCTCAGGTGCTGCCGTGTGGTCTTGCAGGTGGATGCCGATAATAAGACGGTCGAGTCCCAGTGTCGCTTGAGATTTCAGTCCTTCTTTCTTCCACCGTCTATCAGTTCCGCGCCAGGCGTCGATCCCTCCTGCTCTTCCCCCCTTTCCTACTGTTCCCTTCATTTTGGCGTTCCACACTTTGTCCCAAGCGCACGAAATCGATCAAGAGTAGCAGCTGGCTGGGCTTCGTCATCTGCGCCTAGAAGAGCGCCACGAGCCACCCTGGCACGCACCGCCGCACCCGCAGCGTGACAACACGGTCCTCGTCTGGTCCCTTCCGTAGGAGTCGAGTTTGTACTCTTGACGACGGTCGCCGACGGCTGCAGTAGCGTCTTCAGCCATCTTTGCCGCCTCATCCCACCATTGCGCCATCCAACGCTCTCGAGCCCGCGGCAATTTTGTACCAGAAGACAAGGCGAGCTGGTTGCCTGTAGAGCTCCCAAACAAAACAGGCGCGAGGACGGTCGTCCCAATTGAAAGGACCAAGTTTCCGATCGATCCTGCTTGTACCTGATCACCATTGTTAGCCTGTTCGTTTTGCTCTTCAAAGGGCCCTTCCTTGCGGGGACACGACGAAAGAGGCGTGACGACGAGACGACGGGCCATTGCCTTTGATACGTCTCCGCCAATCACCGAGAGCTTCCTTTGACATCATCGTGCCTGGGGACCTGCCTTTGATCCCTGTCGCTGGGGCTGCCGCAACAATCCATTTACGTCTGCGGCCGCATTCCTTTCTTTTAGACGAGACAAAGCCGCTGGGACAAACGACGTGTCTCTGACTTACCTTGGATCACGAGCACATCCACAATGGAACCTTCAACACACAAAAGACTGCCGCCTTCTCCACAACGCGCGCAGTCACACTCACCTGGGCGGCATGCTTCGCCCGCCAACCCAGTCTCATGGCCACATCAAAACCTACCGCATTCACAACACCATCAGCAACACCACCAAGAGCAACATCAAAACGAACAGGGCCTCGGCTCAAACTTACCTTCAAGATCTTCCAGCGTCAGTCCTCCCCTGAATGCTCCATCAACGACGCCCACTTCCACCGCCACCTCTACTCCACCTGTAACGGTCCATTTGCAACCGCCTCCTCCGTCGACTCATCACTCTGGTTCCCAATCCACACATTCACCTCCGCCAACACCACCCGTCTCTGCTGGTCTACCTCTTCCCTTGCCGCTCTTCGACCAAGCAGCCTTGGCAGTTTTGGCCCAGACCACTGGTAATCCACCAAATACTCCAGTCACACCTGGTGCATTTTTGGTTAGCGACAGCGAGGAAAGCGAGAGTGACGAGTACGAAGACGCAGACGAGGGCAGCAGTCGCAGCGATAGCGAGCGCGAAGACGAAGTTGAAGAGGAACGTGAAGAGACGACAACGCTGAGCTCCGGTGACTGGCCACATCAGCAGTTGCGGCGCTCACCTCGCAGTGCAACCTTTGTACGTGGTGAAAGCGGAGTCGCCTTTGCTGAAGGGAGCAGGAGAGGAAGCGGCAGGAAGAGAAGCAGCTCGGAGAGCATAGAGAGCGAGAGAGGGAGATCCAGGCCAGTTGAGCGTCGCCAGCCATCTTACCTGTACCGGACAGATTCTGCTCCGGCACGCTTCCTACGCCTCGAAGGCCTCGGCAGCGTCATCATCGAGGCACCGAAGAGAGCCATTAGCGCCCGGGCGAGTGGAGGAGTCAGAGTAGTGGACACGAGGAAGAGAGGCAAGGCGAGCAAAGGAGCTGGGGAGTGCAAGCAGTGCGATTACTTGTCCAGCACGTCCATGAGAAAGCCTAGTGCTGGTTTTGGAGAGCGAGCCCGTGTAAAGAAGATGCTGGAGAGCAAGCAAATGGACCCGCTGCGGACAAGCAGCCCACCCAGAGATGTTGCTGCCTTCAAAGATAGGCGGCTTCCGGCAAGACCGTCGAGCATGTTGCCGACTCCGCGAGAGTACTATACACCGGGTTGGGGTGACAGGAGCGAGAACCCGAGCCCAAAGGCTGCAGCTGGACCCGGAAGAAGGGTACCTTCGGCCTCGAGCGAGCCATGGAGGCCCAGTTTGGAGACACTGAGCGATCCAGTCCCCACCATGGCCGCCAGAATCTCCGACTTCCCGATCACGCCAATAGCCCTGGACCTGGGCGCGTTGTCGGTCATTGCTGACTTTGACGAATTGTCACCCACCACGCCGCGGGCTCAAAACCCCCGCACCGCGATACCACGAGCTCGAGCCTCACACTCATCCCTTAACAAGGCTCGAAGGCGAGCAGCGCAGTCATCGCGCTCGAGCAGTGTATCGGCAACATCAATTCGGCTGCGGAGTGGCTCTGTCGTTACGGTCATCCCGCCGGAGCAAACGGCGTGGCAGCGGACCGTGTACGTGGCAGGGCCCATTCGTCTCAACAAGTTCCAGAGAAAAGCAACGGCGAATGCCGACGATCTGGAAGCCGCGGCGAAGAGCAAGGTGGACGGGCTCTGGCCCAGGGCCCCTAGCAAACCTGATGGGATCGCGTCACTCGACGCTTTTCAAGACGCGCTCGACAGCCTCGATCCAAAAGCTACGTTTGAGCGGCGAGCGAGCGACGAGTGTGCCCTCGATGATCTGGTGCAGTACTTCGCGGACTGGGGCATTCCCACCACCGAGTGCGAAAAGGATACGATTGACTCTTTTTGGCTCGGGGCATCGGACGACGAAGGCTCAGTGAGCAAGTCCAACCGTAGCAGCATGGATTCCGAATGGCATGGAGCGCCGGCAGAAGCGGAGGCCGACAGAGAAGGGGAGCTGGTCAAGTCTACGTCAGACAGGTACTCGACCGGAACCACGGCGAGCTCGCTCGCAAACAATCGTCTAAGCGTTTTGAGCGGCGGCATGGGCGCCGTGGAGGTCGAGCTGCGTGACGAGGACGCGTCGTCAAGTAAGAGGTCGAGCCGTATCAGTCTGAGGAGAAGCCCTAGCCTCAGGGGCAAGAATATGAACAGTTCGGGGTCCGCAGAAAAGAAACACAAGTCGCGTGGTTCCGAGGGGCAGCGAACTAGGTTACGAAGACTGGTCATGAGTGCAGGTGGCATTTTGTAAGAGGGTGTGCAGGAATCCTACGCTTTTGCGTAGACAATTGCAGGCTATGGGTGTCTGGTCAGAACGAGGCGTTGAGGCGAGTGCCCATGATACCATTGGTTTGAAAGAAAACGCGCATTTCTGAGACTGTGAGGCACAATCGAGAAAGTACCCACCGCTCGCGGAGCCTGTTCTTCCGACCTCGTGGTGCGTGTTTGTTGCCGGAACGTGAAACGATCCTACATGATTTGGTGCAGAGGGCTACCGTGGTCGAGGGTGCTTCCTCGCGACGTCGGTGCGAGAAGAGAGGTTTTCGCCGACGCGGTGACTGTCAGAGAAAAGACCCCATGACATTGCTGGCTGACGAGGCCAGGGGAACAACGCAACCGGAGGTAGTGGATGTCAGAATTGCGGGGCGGGTATTGGTGGCTGTGATGATGGTGTTTTCACCCATACCACGTCGATCAACACCAAAGAAAAACATGTTCATGTACCGTCCATTGGCCGAGAGTCGCCGGCGCTGATGAGGGGGACCATTCAAAACTCATGGCACCCCAGTCTCAGGCAGAATCCTGAGATACCGAGCCTAGCCAACATGGACGCCGGCGCGTCACTGTCAATTGGAGCGGGCCGAGCCGGTTGCTTGCCGAGAAAAATTCGACACACTGGTCTGTAGCAGATGGAGGCTCTCGAAGAATTTCTGGAACGTTGGCTCCCATAGGCAACAGCGTCCCCAGGCCAGGCCCAAACAATGACGGACGCGCATATCGCAGGGATAAAGGAGCGGAAGCTGCGGTAGTAGAAATAGCCGGCCGTTGAAAGGGACGATTGGGTAGGGGACTAGCGCTTTTGACGGTGTTGACAGTCTTTTTGGCCTCGTCTGTTGCACTAAGTCCGTTTCGGCACGCGACAGAAGCGCGACGTGATACTCGAAAATGGCCTCTACGAAAACGAGCTCCGAGACGATACCACGGACTGCCCAAAATTGCACTTTGGTGGTCAAAAGACTTCTTGGTTAGGAAATGCGGCGGCCGGTGGTGCTACTGTAGTCTCGCGTGCGCAGCCGTCGCCACAGTACAGCAAAATTTGTTGTTGGCGGCGGCCCGGACCGACCAGGTAACTACATTACCAATGTAATAAGGTAAGCGTTTGGCCAGATGAAAAGGTCGAAAGCTGGAAACTGGCCGGAACGGTGTTGAACGGAACATGATGGACCGATTGGCGGCCTGCGCAAGGAGAACAGTCTTCCCCCAAAAGGACATGACAGCCAAGGTCCGAGTTTCCACAGCGAGAGAGTATTCGCCCTCGGCGTTTGCATTTCGACAGGGCATCCGTGTCTCGCGGCTGAGTTTGGCGAAACTGTTGTTGTGAGGATGAAATATTAGTTCCAAATCATCAGAAAGGGGACTAGCGGTCTGAAGGCCTTTGTGCCTGAGATTGTGTCATGAGACGTACAGCATTTCTAAATGATTTCCTCGTATAAGGCCATGAGGAGAAGGGAGGCTAGACTTTCATCTTACGGAGCTAGTCTTGGACAATCTGCAACAATGGGTGTTTTTCTTGATGATGCAAAGGACATTGGCCGTCATGTCAACGCTGTCATGTTGTTGGCGTGTTTGTCTGGAGGGAAATCAAGATGATTGGATGCTCGCTGCGTCAGCCGTAGGTGCAAGTAGTGGTTCAGGCCCGGAATGGTGGAGCGGCGGGGCAAGTCGTGTACCGGAGGCGGGGAGCGGCGCACGAGCAGCAATTTCGGCGAGTGAGGTCATTGAGCAGGAGTGACGGCCAAGCTTCCTGAGACGTCTTGATGAGCAAGAATGGAGAAGAGCTCGAAGGGGTTAGTTGGCAGCTGGAGAGATAGGCACACGTGACAAAGCGAATGGTCGACTTGACAGTTGACGGGTCGAGGGCAATGCCGGAGAGCGAAGGCTTGTGTGGAGCAGAGCGAGGGGAACCAAAACATGGCGCTGAGGCTCAAGCGTTTCGTCGTGTTGATGAAGGTGCGGTTGCACGGCGGTGGGTGTGGTGGACGCAAAAACAAGAGAGAGGGATCCCGCTGGAGAGTGGACGGACGAGTCGTGATGATGAGGCGGCGAATAATGGCCTCGAGGGTCGGTGCCGTGCAGTCAGCTCAGCTCCACTCTTCCCTGCAACTGCCGTCGCTGACGACCCCGACAGGGGGCCCCATGTCCTTGTCCTTGTCCTTGTCCTGTCCTGTCTTGTCCTGTCTTGTCTTGTCTTGTCTTGTCTTGTCGGCCAACACACATCCCTCCCTCCACTGTGCATTGCATCCATCCACAATCAAAAGGCCAGCCCTGCCCACCATTCACCGTCCATTTCCTCTCTCGCTGACCCTCAACCATCATCGACTTCTCCATCCACCTCCTCCCCAATGGCCGGCCCCCTCTCCCCCGCTGATCCGCTCTTCTCAAGGCACTCGTCCTCCTCCCACTGGGAGTCCACCTGCTACCCGGCCACCATCACTACCTCTACGCCTGTACGGTCTTGACTTTTGGTCCTCCATGCCCCCCTCTCTAACCATGCTGCTCAGGCGCTTGACATCCCCGTGCCTATGATCCGGGACGGGGCTCCGTCAATCCACTCTGCTCCTGCTTCGTTCCAGTGCAGCCAAGGTTTCCAACCCTTCGTCGCCGACCAGAAGCCCACCCTCGTCCGAACCAGATCTGCCCACCAGCCCATGCCTCGTCTTGACGAGGTCAGCGTCTACGACCCGTCAGAGTACATAGCAACTTTCCAGTCCACGAGCCTCCCGGCAAGGTTTGGCAAACACGCCAGCACATTTCAATCGGAAATCGGGCCAACATCGTCTTACCCCTTTCAGCAACCTCTCGACAGCCCCGACGGCTCCATATCGCCGAGCACTTCGGTCGGTGAGCTGACTGCTGGGTCCACGGCTGCCAGCGACAAGATGAGTAGGCAAAGTAGCTCGAGCACCTACTTTGCCAACCAGTTGGAAATGATGCGCGTGCAATCCAACTTTTCCAACGTTTCAGATTCTGTTTTCCCTCACGACCCATTCTTCACACCATCACCTTCGTTGGACAAGTCCGTCGAAGGTGACTTTTCGCTGTTTCCTTCTTCCTGCGCTGATGTGTCGCCCCCATCAGCGCATTTTCCTTTCTCTTCTTCTACTGTTGCTAGCATTTCTGCTGCATCATCTCAACCTTGTCGCTTCGTCACTGCGAGCCAAATCACCAGCATGGCCCGGTCGAGGTCGGCGGAAAGCAATCATTCCGCCTCCTCGATCCACTCTCAGGGGAAGCAGCGCATGATCGAGCAAGCCCCCTCGGGCGCTCGTCCGCTCGCGCCGAAGGGGTCCGAGTCTGTAGAAGACGGTCAGTCGTCGGCGTCGGTCATCAAGATCCCTGCCAGGGACGGCACCGGCATCAAGTCAGTCGCTGCCATCGCAAAGGCACCGTACATTCGACCGGTGCACCCCAAAATCATGTGCGCAAAGTGCAACGAGCATCCCGAGGGGTTTCGCGGCGAACACGAGTTGCGCCGGCACACGGAGCGTGTTCACGCCGCGATCCGCAAGGTGTGGGTAACGGTCGACGCTAGTCCAAACAAGCAGTTCCTTGCACACTGCAAGGCCTGTCGCAACGGCAAAAAGTACGGCGCCTATTACAACGCGGCAGCACACCTGCGACGCGCACATTTTAACCCGAGGAAACGAGGACGCAAGGCCAAGGGCGACGAGCGGCGAGGCGGCAAAGGCGGCGGCGACCATCCGCCCATGGACGTGCTCAAGCAGTTTTGGATGAAGGAGGTGGAAGAGTATGTTCCCGAGAACGCGGTTGGGGTTGGAGTTAGCGCCGAGGCCATGGGCGGCGACATGGAAGGTGACGACGACGAGCCAGTCAGACGGGCCCACGAGTACGGCGTCAATCGCGACGGAGTACCGACGTCGGCCGTGGAGAGCAACAGTCACGCGAGCCCCGTTGCAGTTGCGACATACCAAATGCCTCAGACGTCCGGGTCGCTCTCCAGCTTGGACCACGTCTCGTCCATGACGCTCCACACCGCTCCCCACGGGGGCTTGTCGCATCCCCACCACCATCCCGCCGCCTACGACGCCAACTCGGCCGCCTTCGACCCCTCGCCCTACGCCTCCGCCACCCCTCTCGGCGGTCCTGTCGTCACCGACTACAACGTCCTCGATGCCTTTGCCCCCATGTCTGCCGATGTTTCGTCTGCCGAAGCCACGCCCTTTCCCCTGGACATGGCCACCGCCGACCACCCCCATGTCCACCATCAAATGCACTTTCCCAGCCATTCGCAACAACAACAACCCTTTATCCAGCACCAGCAATCCTACCCTGTTAGCGGTGCTGGAATGGCCCCTCCGACAGGAGACTTTACTGGCTACTTTGCTGTCTGACTGCGCAATTGATGCGTAAAGTTGAGTCGCTGGCCTTTTTCATCTTTTTCTTTCACAGCTATGCAGCTTCCAGCTGCATGGATTTTCCCTTTTGTTTCTGTTCTTCCGTTTGTATTTTCCGACTTTATTTCCTAGTCGCGGGTGTGGCTTGTCCCATTGTCAACCCCTAATCCTCGACACGCCGAGACGCCACCCCACACTGCTGACGGTAAGCAGTTGGCTGTGTCGTTGCGGCGTAGCGAGTACAATGGCGAATGCTCGTCAGTCTGCCTGCCAACACACCATCTGGTTGCCTGCATGCGTGTGAGCCAGCCACATTCTCGCGTGTCGCGCCCATCACAGCAAGTTTTTCGTTCGCTCTCACCGCTTCAGCGTTTCCAACTGCAGGACAGCAAAGCGATTGCGCGACGACGCGTCGTCGACTGCTCGTCTGGTTACTGCTAGGCGGTGGATCGATTGCTTCATCATTTTGGTCCGATTGGCGTTGATTGTCACTAATTCTTTCGTTGGTTAAGGCGTCGGCGGGCGAGCGGAGTCCTCTTTGCTCTGGGGCGCACGGAGCAGTGTGTTTGACTCGCGCGGCGATTGCTGGCTTGTTTCCCTTCTCCGTTTGCATCCCTCTTTCCCCTCAAACATCTGTCTGCCTACGATGTCTTTGAATCTTGGGTTGGCACTGTGCTGCGTCGGCTAGTCCATCTTCAATGCGCAAACTACTGGATACGCATGTACGCGTAGTTTGTTTTTCACTTCTGTCTTTCCTTTTTCCACTTATCATTCTTTTCTGTTTCAGCTGGCACGGCTGCTTCGGCTGTTGCCAGTGGCGCAACGCCTTGCAACGCAGATGCCACATTCGGACTTGGGGACAACATTTAATTGGGAGGACGAGGACGCGGGACATGGGACGGAAAGGAGTTCAATGGCGCACAGTGGCGGCGTCTCCTTTACTTGCTGGTTTCGAAATTTCGCTGCTCTTTATACAGCCGGGGCTAGGCTGGCTGCCAGGCTCAAAACGAATCGAAGCGATACGATGCACCACGCGCGCACTTTTACTAAAAAGCAGAAGCGGAGCGAAACTGAGAGAGAATTCGGCGTTCATCTATCTACTTTCAATCTATCTATTGGTTCAATCCTAGATCATGTCCTTCTGCCTTACCTGCATTGCGAGGACTTCTTTAATCACTCACCCACATCAGCATATCATGTCCTCCAAACCTGCGTAGCACAACGCAGCTATCCAGCCAGCCAGCCAGCCAGCCAGCCAACCACTTTTCATCGGAGCTGTTCGTGCCATGCACGCCTTCCTGCATGAGGTGCCATGTACACCTCTCAAACTCTTTCGTTGCACAAACGACGCCGCCTGTCCTCCCTCGTATCTACCCGACTGTATTGCTGTAGCACACTTGACATCACTGATCATGGCACAGAGATTGGAGTCGGCGCCTTTGACGTCACGGTGCCGCTGTCGACAAACAGTGCTTGCCAGCCACTACACCGTAACACATGCAGCTTTGGTGAGACGGAGGAGGGCTTCTGTAATCTTTTTGTGCTTTTCTGTTTTTTGTTGCATCTTTGAGTGCTTCGACTTGCTCCTTCTGCTTTGGTCTAGGGGTTAGGGGGAGGATTCGAGACTCCTGGATTGGCAGACAGAACTACTTCTCTCCAACCCACTCGATCCATCAGCTATACCATCCATCTGCTAACCTACATCCAGTTTCACTTGCCTATCACCATGATCCCCACCGTTTCTGTCCCGCATTCCACCTCCGCCCCCGCATTCGCTCAGTGTCTGTCTACCTCACAGCCGGTTTACCATGCAGTGGTAAGGTAGACCCTTCCTCGTCGACCGGTGAATAAACTCCCGCCGCGAAAGGATGAACCCTCCAAAATCCCTGCCCAGGAGCCCGACGCTCTGGATGAGCTACCACGCGCACGGCTCGGACAGAAGCTAGCTTCCACAGCCACTTGACGCGGACGGAGGAGAAGTTGGTGGGTGAGTGGGGGAAGATGGGGGTGTGGGGATGGAGACAGAAATGGCAGTGTGATGGCCGTGGTGCAGGGATGGCTCACCTTTCCCTTGGTTTTCTTACTCATCTTTTCTTTGCTTTTCTCGCGACGGTGTTGGCATCCATCCAACTTCCGTCGCGCTCGCTCGCTCACTCACGAGAGCAAGACGGTCGCGCAGGAGACAAAAGACGCAAGCGAGCAAGCATTCACCCGCCGTGCATCAAGCTTTTACCCTCTCTCAACTGGGTGACTGGTAACTTTTTGCTCCCTCCTTTGCCCCTCGCACGCAACCATCCAACCACTCAAGAGCTCGACTACAGCGGCGCAAGCTGCGGGCCACGGGACCCAGCAATGCGGAACCAAAGTCAGTGCTTTGGCATCGCAGATAACCTTAGTTGACCGCGTCTCACCTGATTCTGACGTCGAAACCGAGCGGCTCGGCCATTGCTTCGCCTCTTTTCCGCTCGCTGCTCCTCCTCATCATTCTCTCGACAGCTTTCTTCTTGCTTTGTTCGGCCCGTTTTTGCGCGTTTTGCCGCCTCCTTCCCTTGTCGGTCCCCGTTTCGCGCACTGCGCCACGGCGTGTGTACGTGTGTCCTGTTCCAAGGCACCAACGGCCTCGGTCAGTCAGTCAGTGAGTCTTGTGCCCGCGGCGCTGCACTGCGCTGGCGACTGGCTGGCTGGCCGGCTTGCTTGCTGGCGTGTCGTGTCCATTGTGGCGTGGCTTGTGGCTTGCTGCACAGTAGCAAGGTAGGCAAGTATGTAGGTAAGCAGGCAGGCACCGCACCCGACTGACCCATCTACCTGCCGACAAGGTAGATGCACAATGCGCTGTGCCGCTGCGCCGAGATGCAATGCCATGCGATGCGCGTCTCCCATGCGCATGACAAAGACAACTTTGCCCATCGCGCCGCCGACCTGCCTCGACGTCCGTCCAGTCGTAGTAATGGTTTTTACCGAGCGGAAGCAAAAACTGAAAAGAGAAAAAAGAAAAAAAAAAAAAAAGAATCTCGGTCTCTCGACAAGACGCTGCTTTTGCCCACATGCATGCATCAAGGCAGGATGTGTAAGTGTTCGGGTGTATGCAGGGTGTCCTCTTAGCGCGTGTGCGCGCTGCGATTGGGTCGGCGCGCAGAGTATAAGTCGTCGATGGAGCTGTCTAGACGGACTTCGGGGGGGACGGCTGGCCGGGTGGGTGGGTAGAGAGACAGACAGACAGACAGACAGAGACGGCCAGCTCCGATGGGTGGACGACGAACGACGAACGACGAACGACGAGCGACGACGCCACTGTGCTGGTTGCTTTTTTTGGGCCCTTCTCCTCCTCTTGCTCCTTCTTCCCAACAACCCCCCGGCTTTTGCCTTTTGGTCCTGCGTATTGCTTCCGCTGGCTGCTGTTTTAGGTGCTCTATGCACTGCTCTGCGCGCTGACGTCACTGGCTACCATCCGAGCGCGGATGCAGCTCGTGCTGTCGTCCACGTATTGTTCAGAAAGTCGGAGCTGGTCCTTTGAGGCGCTGGCCAGCGCATAGAAAATCGGGATTTGGAGAATTGCCTCCTCAGGCGCAGTATCCCGTCCGAAACGCAGTCTGTCCCGGCATTGCGCGAGCGATTCCGCTTGGTGGCTTTGCTTTTTCTTTCTCAACGGGTCGGCTGACGGCTGCCAATTGAACGGAGGCGGCTTCACAGGCTGAGTGGTGGGCTGATAGCGACACGAATCTGTGAGGTGGTAGTCGTATCGGTTTTCGACTGTCGCCCTTGGCGATTTGCTGGCTGATTCAGGGGTAGGCATCGGTGGTGCAGGGGTATGCGACCGATGATTTTGTTGGCCGACTGCAGACTGATCCCTCAAGGATGCAAGTCGTCTCAACTTCCCTCTTCTGGTTTGATTCGCTGACTGATCGGTTGGCTGTGTCAGGGGCAGGGGTAGTTATTTGCAGGGTTAAGCGATGACCAGATCATGTGGAAGGAGGCCCGGAATACGTGCTTGATGAGGCTGGTGGTTGATAGATGTGGAATTCTCGAGCGAATTCGAGGCAAAGGTGAAATTAGGATCGAAATGGAGAAGTGGTTACCAGGTTTGTGGTCGGTCAGTTTCGCTCTGCTGCTCGACTGGAGACGCAGCAGGGCGGGAGTCGACGAGATTGGATTCAAGAGAGTGATTCGGCAATTCGAGACTGTTGAGGATGCTGCACCGCTTCAATTGGCTCGCTGGGTTCAGATGACCGACAGAATAAGTGGGTTTGGGGTCGACGATGGTGAGTGGTGGAATAACCGCTGGTAAGCGCGCCTCATGGACAGAGGGTGGATTACCCCAGGATTTTGGAGAACCGTACTTTCAACTTTTTCTAGCTTTCGAAGACGCCCCAGCCCTTCGCGACCCCGTCACTCCCTGTTTGGCAATTGGCAAGAAAAGTGCCGTCACCATCGACGGCACAGATCACAACAAGACAGCAGGGTCGCCAGCGGATGGGATGATTTTTAGAACAACCTCGCCACAGACCTTGCGCCGCTGATTTCGCTCTTTGGCAAGTAGCCAACTAAGCAGTTCCTCTCTGAGAGCGTCACCTTGACCGACATCTTCATCTTTTTTATAGCGCCCCATGGGAGTCCTGACCGCTGTTGTATCTACAGTGAGAGCCGGTGGCACAGCTTCGCTTCGTGCACTCATCGGAAGCGCACAAGAAGGAAGAGCCGATGTCGAAATCGAGCTGTGTTCGTCGACCAGTCGCGACGTATGCGAAATGTACAGCAATTGCGGCATCTCGCGCGTATTAGGGCGACCAAAAATCATTGAAATAGTCCAAGACACTCGCGCCACCAACCGTGATTTCTATAACCGTTCTGCAAGTCTCTGTTCCTTCAAAGGATATATTCGGGAGAAGGGAGTCCAAAGCGACTGGAAGGAGACGCTGGACAATCCTCTACGCCATCGCAAAAAATTGAACACAGGGAATAGCGATCCGGATCGGAGAATATGCGCCGAACCCTAATTTTTCGCTGAATATCAAGATCAGAAAGCCACCATTTCTGTGGTTCGTCGTCGCCGCCGCGCTGTCCGGTTTCCTCCTCCAGTCCGTAGTCCTAGTCTTTGCGGCGTGGGTGACGTATCAATTCTGGAATCAGTTCAAGAAGAACGACACATACGTGGCTGATTATGCATTCCCTTGCACTCTGATAGGCACGTTTCTTTTGGCCATTGGCGTAGGCCTTTGTGTGCACGTTGTGGGCAGAACTTCTCAGCAAAGGACTCTCGTGAAGCAACCAGACCTTTCCTGCCGTCTATTTTTGGTTCAGCCGGGAAACCAAGTCATTGGAGATCAAGTGCTTGACTCTTTTGTATTCAGCGAAAGCTCTAAGAAACCGATCACTAAATACACAACAAAATGGAAGATAAGTCATCGCAAAAAGAAGTCGGACCCAATCTTGGTATGGAGTGCCATTTCTCTTTCCATCTGCGCTCTCGTCCTGCAATTCTTGGGCTCAGAGCCCTCCACTCATCGATTTCTGTTGCACAGTTATGTGTCATGGTTGTCATAAGCGTCGTCAGAGCAGGCTTGCGGACGCGCCGTATGGACATTGAAGTCAGTCCAATGAGTCAGGATCCGGAATTGTTTGAAGGGCATGAATTGGATTGGATAGCCCTCGATATGGAAAGACAAGAGATCCAATCACGTCTATGCGGCGATTTTTCAGCCTAGACAAAATCTGGACCTGGCATCCATGACCCTCGGTATTTCAAGTTTTGGAGCTGCCAGAGTCGACGGGATTGAGACAAACACCAAGTCAGTCCACCATGAATGGCCATTGCATCATAACTCCCAATCTACGGTCGAATCTCAGCGCCGTGCATTGTCAATGAAAAACGTAGATCGGTTGCAGAGCTTCTACGTGGATTAACATACAATGATTCAGAACACCCTAAACATGCCAGAGAAAATGCACGTAAGATGTTGAAAGATGGCCGAGTATATCTCCAGAAAGCCGAAGCGGAAAATGTTTCAGGACTCCTTCCGCGGGCCATTCTGTGGAGGACCATATCACCAAAAATGACAAGCGATTGGGAAGAAAACTACGCTCCAGTCAGAAAGACTGCCATGGATTTACAAAAGGCCATCGAGGATACTACTGGCGTCATATTTGGCCATAAACTCCAGGATCGAAGCCCAATTGTATTCAGAAAGGGGTGGAAAGATGTGCACATGCTCTTTTGGCCGGTGGATTGCAAAATCCTAGAGCCCCCTCTCGTGGCAAATTTCTTCGAGAAGTCGTTGCGTGATAGGTTTTATTTCCGAGTTGACCGGCATGTTATTCATGACCAATGGGTCACCTCATTTCCGGAACTTGAGGCTGTCCTGAGTATGTGGGTTTGGTCCTTGAGAGATACATCATAAGCGGGAGAAAAGGGTCTGGAGAATACTGTGAATATCGAACGCGATCCCAAACAACTACCATGTCACTAGGTATTTCCGCCCGATAGCAATGTCGCTCTATCAGACATTGAAGTCTGGCTTGAACGTAGTTCAATCGCTCTTCGGAGCATAACATTTTACCCAGAGTCTTCGCGATTTGAGCTAACTTTTTGTCCTATGCCCGGTCGCATCCCATGTTGGATATTCTAATGCAAATCTGTGGGAGACTGGAGCCCGGATCCTCAAGAAAATATTTACATCGACTTGAGTGCATTGAGCTCCCGCTTAGCAACGCTTTTCTATGCCCAAGAAATCTACACACTATTCACACGGGCAGTATTGCAGGCCGTGCTTGACATCGGCGGTGAGACGAAAATGAAGGAGTCAACTGAACTCACATTCATCAACTCTAATATTGAAAGAATCTGTGATGCTTTCACATAAGCCAAGCTTAGTGACCATAGGGCTGCGCTAGACTGCGTTATTCCTGCACTCTCCTCGCGGCAACTTCTGCAACCGTAGAGAATGCTGGGTACTATCAGGCGCCTTGGGGAGCGCTATCGGGTGGAAGGGAACTTGGAAAGGGCGGTAATCGGCCTCCTCTGGGCTTACCGTGATACCAACGTCTCTTTCAGAGGCCTGATGATAAAAGCTCGACAGCAAAGAGCTCAGAGGCTCCAGAAGATGAGAGCGGCCTCAGTCATTGCGACGTTGAATTCGAGCTCCGATGCTCAGTCTTCGGATCATGACAATTCTTCCTTCAGTAGGTCATTGCTGGAGAAAGGAACTCGGCTCTCCTCCACATCCGTGATATGCTCGACCAAAACACTGGGTCATCGCAAATTTTCAAAATGATCGCAGTGTATGCAAGGGCTTGCTTGCGTCTTGCTTGCATCTCTCAAGAGCTTAAAACATCGACACTGGATCAGAAGGACGAGACATGAGCGCCTTTTAAACGAGCGGCGTGGTTGACCTGCGAAGAAAACGCCATGAAGCTAGTTTTGGGCATCCAAGTTGATAATTTACATCATTTGAGAACAATTGGACAAATAAACGCCAATTTTCTTTGTTTATCCCCTCGTGATTCACCCGGATACCAGCCCAAAAGCTTGCAAACTAAAGTAGGACGTGACTTGATCACAGATTCACAGAAGATGATGCGTTCTTGATGAGGGCCGAAGGGGCAACCGTTGATAACAAGAGTCGTGCTAGTGGACAATCAATTCTGGTTGTCAATCGGAGGTACACATGTGGAAGTCGCAATAAAAGGGGCATTCCGTCTCTCTGGCCTTCTTAAGACTGCACGTACATTCGCTTTGGCATTGTGAGAGTTCTTTCAGACATTGAGTATCAGATTCTCTTTCACCTCTTGGCTGTCTTTCGAGTGATTCTCAAATTGTCACACGAGTAAAGACAGTAGTTGTGAGAGAAAAATGCACCAGAAGATTCAGGAAAAGTCTGTCGTCAAGGCGTGATGGCGGCATGCCGCACAAGACTGTCGTCAGGAACAACATGACCTCGCAACTTCAAACCAACAAAAGCGCCGAGGAGGGACAAAACCACGGTTTCTTGATGATTCGCCCAAAGACACGAGAATATAAGCCCCTGAGTGAGCGAAAGCGCCCGTGATATATATTCTGCGGACGAGCAGAATGGCACCAGTGAACGGATTCCCTTTCGAAAAATAATTTTTACAGATACACGGTTTCAATACCAGGGTCAGGAGCAAGTCATTTGTGCAACATTGCTGATTTGTCAGTGTTTACCGACAAGTCACGCATTCAATTACTTTCATCAAACCCGATCAGCCGCTTCAGAACGACCAAGAGACTCCTACGATTGACGCTACCATCACTGGAAGATGGGCTTGCTGATCTCTTTCCCCTCCATGTGTCCTGGCATTAAGCAGCCTTTTCGTCCGCGCGCGAAGAGAAGACGCTGAAGAGAAGCTGCAGTCTGAGTACGATGGGCAACAGCATCACTCCACATCGCCCACAGCCACCATCAACATAAAAACGACGAAAATGGGAAAAATTGCAACTACACATCATCTATAGTGCAATTGAATTGGAAAAACTCTGCCTGCGCGGCCAACAATCCAAGAATCAGTTAGGTATATTCGAGTATGGCGAGCAAACATTATCAGAATCTGTGCTTCCTCTGGCTCTGATTTTTGGTTCTGCAATTCAACTTGACTGCCCACCAAAGCAGAGCAACTTCTCCCCTTCATGCCAAACGCCGTGGACGGATCAGCCACCGAAGTCTCGAACGAAGACGAAACAACCCACTCACATTGCCTTGTGAGTGGTCTGCACATTATGAGATCATTCCCGGCTTTTCTTGCGCGGGTTCACTACTTGGAGAGATTAGTGTATCTCCAATCTGGTTGGTAGGTTTTTTGCAATTCACTCACTTCCGCCGCCCGGGCAGATGGAGAGAGTGACAAACTACTAATTCCGGACAAGTTTCGGGTGTCTTCCTAGAACGCGGTTGGAAGAAACTACCGTTTTGTTGAAGCGTCGCTGCGGATGGAACCGGAGCGATTGAAGCTCTCAGTAGGAGACGTGGCGATTCCGTTGGGGCGAGGAATAGCAGCGTTTGTTCGCTTTGATTCCAGTCGTTGTCATGCCGCAGCTCTACATTGACCCACTCGATCAAGGGGTGCGCTGTCTCCATTGCAAGACCGACGGTCTGGACGGACAAGCACATGAAGTTGGCGTTTGCCCCGAAAACATCTCAGGTCATAAAGCCTTTCATCCACTGGCGCTTGCATTCAGAGCAAGCACAAATAGTCAGTCACAAAAGAATAGACAAAGGAGAGAGACTCAGTATTTCCGCGCACCACGTTCGATTTGATTGAACATAATGTCAACTTCCCGACAACATTAGCACTCAACATCCAATGCTAACATCATCCAGATACGACCGCTCGTTCTGTTATCCAATGCACTACCACCCAATCCACCTCAATCAACTCGACCACCGATGGGCAAGCTCATCCGCACTGTGAAAAGGAGACCCATATCCAACCCAAGGTATCTGATCTGATCTGCCAACTGCTTGTAAAATAGAGAGGAAATGGGGAAAATGGGGGAATATATCGAACAGTTATCAGCGAGTGAGCGAGAAGCAGAAGTAAGGAGATTAAAGAACAATGTGGGAAAGACAGGAAGAGATAGATGATCAAACTTTGTCCGCGGCATGATACCACCATGTTGCTGTACAAAAAGGAGGCAGTCTTCTTATTTCAATGTTTTGCTTCGCTTTTTCTATTGTCTCTGCCCAATGACTTCGGGTCCAAAGTCAAACCCCTGATGTTGACTTTGTTGCTGCTGTGGCGGTGGAGGATATGTAGGACTTGTCATAGGACCTGCGTATGCGCCAGGAATAGGCACGGCGTCGTACTGTTGCTCTCCAGGAGCAGCGGGTACGTGATCTTGCACAAAGTCCTGGGCAGGTTGTGGTTGCGGGCTCGAAGCACGGGCATGGGCGCCGTTGTCGGAATCCTCGACCTGTGCCATTCCAGCGGGTGGCGGAGAAGAGGCAGGGGCACCTTCGAAGCCGTTTTGCTGCATCTTTGGGGTGGCGCCTTGCACGCGGATGGGCGGCGCTTGGAGCTGGAACGGCTTGGGTTCGGCGAAGCCGCGAGGATACTGCACTGTTTGACCAGGAGCCTCGCCATTTTCGGCCGCTACGGACGCTTCGTACGTGCTGACGACGCCAGGCGATTTGGGAGGACCAGTATAGCGTGGGTGTCCTGGCGGTGGCTTCCATCCGTCGCCTGGGGTAAGCGGGGGCGGTCCGAAGCCAGGCGTGTTGGGAGCCGACTGCGAGCGGAGGTGTGCGAGATACAAATCGGAGCGCGCGCGGTCGCGGGTAGCCATGCTCTTGCGGAGCTTGCGTTTTGACCAGAAGCGGTAGAAGACGATGCCGTAGATAATGATCGAGAGGACTTCGACCACGACCTCGATTATGCAGCAGACAAGAGACCAGTCCTGAAGGAATGAGTTTAGATTTCGAAAAGGAAGAGCTTGGACATACCTGGAGACGGCAAACCAATGCATACTGCACATCAGATTCGAAAAGATCGCGGCGCTTGTTGTCTTTGCAAGCCCATCCCCACATGTCTTTGCTGTCGCCGTTGACTTTAGACTGGTTGAGGACTGCGGCACCGACTCCCCACATGATGATGCTGAAAACGAAGAATGAAACCGCGAAAGCGCCGTAGTATGTCGACAGCTTCTCGGCCTTCTTGTGCCCTCCCTTGCGGCAGTACGCTAGCAAAATAACGATTGCCATGAAGAGTGAAACGCAGGCAATGACGAGCAGCAATATTTGCGGCCAAGGATTGGTGTTCTCTGCCCAGGGGGTCAAGCCACCACGCGGGGGTAGATTCTTGGTGGCGTTGAAGATGGTAAATGTTGCGGCGAGCATAGAAAGCACGATCAGACTGCAACTAAAGTTGATGCCTCGGAGGAAGAATTTTGCGACGCGCACACGGAATTTAATTTTCTGCCATGGTTAGCAAATATCATTTTGGTAACCTGGCGATACTCACCAAGTCTCTTGCTTGCTCCTGTTCGGTATCCCCTTCCAATTTCTCCAAAATCTGCTCCTGCCTGAACGTGGGACTCAGCACCTGGTCCATGTTCCGCGGCGGAGCTCCTGGTGATTTCATGGCACTCTTCAGGGGGCTCTTGGGGGTAGGTGGAGGCAGATATTTGTTGTCCGTTTCCTCCATTTCGACGCCTGACCACGACTCGTGCCCTGACCGGCGGCTGTTGAGGTAACCAAAGCCCAGGTCGGATGGCTGAGGCTGGGGGGTGTAGTGATTTGTTGGAGGTTCTGGTGGCTCGATTGGGGAGTGCACAGCTGTTGCCTCGGCGAAACGTGCTGCTCTTGGTGTCTTGAGAGACTGTGCGTGAGAGTCTGTCGACGGCCGCGGATAGCTGGTTATGCCTACTCTCGGGAACTTGTTGTCGTCGACTGTCATTTCGTCGTTGTCAGGATGTGGGATATGACGTGAGAAGTTGACGCAGGGAAAGAAATGGAATCAGGCAAGTAGCTTCGCTCAGTCCAGCTAGACGAAGGCCAAGCCGTAGATTGTGGGATAGTGCAAAAACAGGTAATGATGGTGCGCGGTGATACTGAGGCCTGCTGGAGAAAGGACAAAGGAGAGCTTCGAGGGGAGAGGAGATGCGGGCTTATGTTTGGGAAGTAGACGGGCGCTTGCGTACGGGAGCACGGATTGGCGGGCACGCTGCAGCAGCGCTTGCAGACAGGACAGGATGCGTCGCGGAGAGGAGCACAAATAGGAATGGATCCGGAGACTGACCTGGGCAAAGAATTGCTGATAGGCGGTTCAGTGTTGGAGTGGCTGATGTCCCGAAATAGATGTCCGGGAGGTTTCTGGGGCAGACGGCATGAGCAGGTGGCCGTCAACGAGGCGTCAAGGGACCAATTGGAGGTGTTTGGAGCAAAGCTGACGGTGTCGTGCTGCCGTCAGCGCGGAGAAGCTGGAGCTGTAGAGGAGGATCACAGAGAAGAGCTGCGCGACGGCCGCATATGAGGCCAAAGGCAAGTGGTAGACGCGTTGGAAAAAAAGGACGAGAGCAGCGGACAACGTGTCTCGCACAGAGTTTGGGCGCGCTGGAAGCGCCGTGGGTACAGGACGGCGATGCATGGTTGAAAGAGAGTGTCCAATTGAAGGGCGCAGCTTCGCGCTGGTCGAGGTCGAGTCGAAGATGGGTGTGACGGAGCAGGGGACGAGGTGGCAGTCGACGACATGATTGGCTGCAGGGTTGCGTCGCTTAGCGCCTGCAGACGGTCTCTTCTCCAACACCACCACACCACATGGTCATCTCATCCACAAGTGGCGAGACGCACTTCCATCCGCTGGTCCTTGGCCTTGCTGACTCTTATCCTGCATCCAACCCAGGTGTTCCTGCAGCCCTGCATCTGCGCGCCTCGAGCTGACGCTTCTATATACATGTACCCTTGATTCCTTCTAAACTGTCAAGCCTGCGTCATCGCAAAGGCACAGCGGCACTCTGCGTCGAGCCAAAGCCACGCGTGTCAGTCTGTCAGCGCGGTAAATTCCATTTCCAAGTCATTCTTGCTACGCCGTTGGTTGCACAGTCTCCCCAGGCAAGTTTGTTTCTGTGTAGCCAACCTGCCACCACATCTTCGGCGCTGCAACGACTTGGCTTCTCCCCCCATGAGCAATAAAACAGGTCTGGACAACCGAATCCAGTGAAGGCACTTTCAAGGGCTCTTAGGTTGGGATGTGGAGCAAAAATGCAAAAAGAATGGTTTCTCCCCTCCCAGAATCGAACTAGGGACCTTTCGATGGCATTGAATTCCATTACAGTCGAACGTGATAAACCAACTACACCAAGAGGAGCAAGAACAGTTGACTGTTCTCTTGGCTTAAGAATTGCCTGCCAGCAATCATTATATGGTATAAACATTGGCAAAAATGTTAAAAAAACATGACTAATTGATTAATTAA